>PVJH01003469.1:0-141786 GCA_004026705.1 Nesogale talazaci
TGCACATGCAAGTCCACTCACTACCTACACAGCTGCATATCAGAAATCTAAAAGAAGACTACAAATAGGCTTTGAAGGCAGAATTATACAGCACATGCAAGGTCAATGTGATTTTAACTTGTATGTTGAGAATATAATTAAGCATGAAAACAAAGGCTAATAATAAACATTGTTCTATTGTATTTTAATCTATATTGAATTGTGTCTAAATCGAGGAAAAACAGGAAGTCTTGAGAAAAGCATGATCTTACAAAATGTGGCATTGAAAAAATTAGGTGAGCACAGGGAAGAGAAAAAAAAGAAATAGAATCAGCAATATGAAATCAAGCAAAAGAAAGAGGTAGATTAATGTAACTAAAAATATGGGCAAGAGAAATAAAGTTGGGGCAAAAGGATAATAAAAATTCTAGAAAAAGAGAAGCAAGTGATGATTGGAGGTTAAAAAAAAGTCAAAGGAAAAGAGAGAAAAATGAATTCAGAAGCATAGTGATATAAAAATGAAATACATGTCATACAAGAACAAAATATACTGAAAACAAGGCAATATTCAAAACACATCAAACATTCCAATTTCCAAACACCTGAAAATTCTCCAAAAAAAGGGAGACACGAACATAATTTAAAAAGCATGCATTCCTGAGGGTTCATTCACCTTCTCCTGAGATCTAATTCTGCCACCAATTCGTCCCAGGACTCAAGCAAGTTATGATTCTCATTCGGGTTCAGTTTCCTCTGTAAGACAAGGCCGTTTTCAGGATGTTGGTGTGTTTCAGGAGATGGCCTGTATTCCTTTTCTTTCAACATCTAACTTTGCAAAGCTTCCATTTCTTCTAATAAGGTACTGGTTGAACGTTTCTCATTAGTATGATTTATTACACTACCAACATTTTTGATGTCCTAAATTTCTCTTGGAAGACAGAAACATGTCTTCTTTGCCTGAAAGGCAGTGGGACACAGGACTGCTATTACTGTCAGTCACCATTGTGTGAATTCCAACTAACTGCGAGTCTACTGGTGCAAAGGGGAGACTGGTGCTGTAGGGTTTCCATGCCTGGGACCTTTCAGAAGTTGATCGTCAGGCTTTCTGTTTGAGGTGCCGCTGAGTAAGTCTCTGGAATTGTCGGCCATTTGATGTACCATAGCCCAACACTTAACCATTTGTGTCACCCACTCGCTCCTGACATATGCATAGCTAGGCCTTAATTCCCAGTTTAAATAGGATCCGATTTCTGACAGATAGAGAAACTTTACTTCCCCTCCATCAGTACGTGAATTGCAATTTATTTTGACAAGGGTCAAAATATTCTTTTCCTAATGCTTTGTAGAAAAAGGGGAGTGGAGTGGCATTTTAAGTGATGTGGAAAATTTTTCTCAGCAACAGTGAGCTGAGAAGATAGTATTTCCTCACATAAAGTCAAGAGATGCAATAAAAACATTCACCCACAGCGATAAAGACGATTTTATGAGAGACATTTCACAGAAGATGTTCTCAACTTTACAAGCAGGGAGGGATTTTACACAAAGCTTCAACAGGGCACATTTTACTGGAAATGAGGCACACTTTCAGCATTTTCTGCACTCTGCAGAGTTGTATGGTACCAAATATGAAAATATATAGCTACAGTGAGCAGTAGAGGTGATTAGTCTCTCTTGTCACAGTAGAAACATGACTGTCCTGCGATCAATCCCAGAGGTGAGGAGTCCTCTGGAATATTCGCTGCCCCAGGTGAAAGCACCCAGGGATCTCTAGGGCTAGAAGCAGGGAAATATTACAGCACCGTACACAAATTAATTTAGTAATGGAAGAAGAGCGGACTAGAAAACAATAAGCAGTACACCTGGAATTAAAACGCCAAATATCTCACAGGAGTCGGTGCCTAGGGAGCTACACATCAGGCTCCACATTGCAAAGTCAGCAGTTTGAAACCACCAGGCCCTCCAAGGGAGAAAGAGGAGGCTTCCTGCTCCCCTAGAGTTCGTTTCAGAAACCCACAGAGGCCCCGGTGAGTTACAATGGACTCCGTGGCCGTGAGATCAAGTGGGCATTTCACTGAGGAATCCTTAAAGCCCTAGCGCACCGCCTTCTTGTTAAGTCGGAATCACAATGCGTCTAGATGGGGCAGACGCAGACATCTTCGTGGGAGCAGCTAGCCTCATTGTCTCTCTGGTGCGAGTGGCTTTGAAGCCCTCACCATGCAGTCTGCAGTCCAACGTGGATCCCAAAGCCACACTGGGGTTCCTCAGTGGGGCGAAAGGGAACACGCCCTGCTCAGCGGCTAATCCGGAAGCTGGGGGCCTGAGCCGAGGCTCAAGGGCTGAAAGATCTGGAGACCGGCCACTGACAACCCCACGGAAACGCTCCTTCTCTACGCAGACGCACGTGGGGTCGCCGCTGCTCGTGGGGGAACCGACTCTTTCTTTGGCAGCTGCTGAGTTTTTTCTTCTGAATCTCACTGAAAGGCGATGGGACACAGCCCAATCGTGGTTCTACCTCTGTTGTCTTCTGTGCTGGCTGCTAATAGAATCCTTATTTTCATGGTATGCATGAGATTGGATGGTTCTTTCTCTTTTTTTTTGGGGGGGGGGGCATCACTGCCCTCAGGTGGTGGGAGTAGGAGGCCCAGCCTTTGCTCCGTGGAGCTGGAATCGAACCTCCATCCCAGTGGGTCGCAGTGCCGCGCACAACCACTACGCCACCGGGGCTCAGCCCTCGGATGGTTCTTTCTAGCCAACTCTTTTCCCCTTCATATTTTAGGAGAAAATGACCGATTCAATAGGTCACCAGTCTCAAAGAGGGGAGCTGACATTTGTGTAGATCAGATCAGGCTTGCCAGGCTGGAGACTATGGAGGCAGTGCCCCAAAGTGGCTCCTGTCTGGGACAGCTGCCCACAGCACAGGTGTACGCGGATCATTTTTAATTAAAGAAAAGGAGATGTGCTGTGTTCTGGAGACAGAGGCCAGGCTTCATTTTATTTCTCTTATTTGATTTTTTTTAATCATTAGAAGCATACAAATTTTATCATTAGAAATACTCAAATGTTAACTTTGAAAAGCATACGTAATGTAGACAGGTCAAATTTAAAACATCTAGTGGAGTTCTATTAAAATAGTTCACCTGTACATCCTTTGTCCACACACTTGGTCTCCATCATAGACTGAAGTGTGTTCCTCCGCCATTTGGGGCACCATCTTTCTTCGTAGCTTGTGGGCAACTCCCAGAAATGCTTTCCTCCATTCCTGAACTTCAACCTCAGTGATATGACTCCTCCATTCCTGAACTTCAACCTCAGTGATATGACTGGTGCTTGTTATGGTTGTAGGGGGTTGGCAGGGAAATCCTCTTGACTAAAAAGTTTCTAAAGCAGTCAGTCACATAATTCAGCAAATACTTATTTTTGCAGTCATTAATGACCCAATGATGCATTGATGGCTCAGAAAGAACAATTGTGAAGATGTTGCAGGACCAGGCTGTGTTTGCCTGTTTTCCCCTTTAGTACAGAGGGTCACTGTAAGCTGGAATTGACTTAAAGGTACCTAGTAATTTCAGGAGCGGAATCCCATTCTTGTGGGGTGAAAGTAGTTTATTCATACACTGAATGAGTTAGTCACTGGATAGTTGTAAGGGATCTTGTCCTATGAGCAGATAAAGAAAACTCTTTTATTTGGTACTAAAAGCATTACTTTTGTAACCATTTACTGTAGATCATGCTTAGCTTTTTCATGTTAAGCAAGTCTCACAGATACAATTGAATGACTTGTTGGTAGCAGATCAAAGTCTCAAAATCATAAAAGATTGAATGGTCTAATAGCCTGCAGACCTTTGGTTGACTCCACAGCTTGAAACTCCTAAAGGACAAGCTGATTCATCAATCTGCATATCAATGAACAGAATGCAGCCTTTCTTTAGCAAAGATGTCACCTTTGAATTACAAATGAAAACTTGAACTCTGTGTAGAATACAGGAGAGAAAAATAAAGTGAATAAAATCTAGTTTGAACAGCCCTCCTGGCTTGATTGTTAAACTCGCCACTGCTAAAGGAAAGATGCATGGTTCCAATCCAGCTGTAGTTATCCAGAAGAAAGAGATGCATTCTGCTCACTTAAAGATCAAAAATTCCAAATAACACCTGTTGTCGTTGAGTCATTCTTACTCACACAAACCTATAGAACCCTGTAGGCTAGCTTCAAATGGGTCTAAGGCTGTAATATTTAAGAAATGAGTTCTCCTACAGAACAGTTGCAATGTGCAAACTGCCTGTCCTTCTGTTAGCTGACTAGCACTTAAACACTGCACCATAAGAGTTCTTTCCATGAAGATTACAGCCTTGGGAAGCCTGTAAGGCACTTCCACAGTGTTCTTATAGAGATTGCTGCTCATGAGTTGGAATTGGCTTGACTGAAATAAGTTTGCTTTTTATTTTTTAATTTTTTGCCATACCTAACCTAATGAAGTCATAAAGGATCTCGGGGTGAGGGTGGGGGAGCATGTAGCACGTAGTTTGTTGGGTTGCTAACCTCAAGATAAGCAGTTCAAACCCATCAGGAAAAGATGAGGCTTTCTGCTCTCATAAAAGCCCCAGAAAGCCTAGGGAATAGATCCACTCTCCCCAAGGGGTCACTCTAAGTGTGTGCTGGCTTAATGGCAATGGATTAGAGAAGGCAAGCAAGGAGTTCTTGACAAGTCTTGATAACATGGCAAGGATTATTCTTAGATATTTTTGTTTTGTTTTGTTTTGTTTTGTTTTTTGGAGGTGGTGGGAGTAGTGGGCCTTCAGGTGGTGGGAGTAGGAGGCCCAGCCCTTGCTCCGTGGAGCTGGAATCGAACCTCCATCCCAGTGGGCCGCAGTCCCGCGCACAACCACTGCGCCACTGGCGCTCAGCCCTATTTTTAGATATTAACGCAACTATCATATACAAATTTCAGCATGGCTTACTGTAGAATTCTATTTTGCACTGGTAATATAAAATTATTCAGGTGACACTGTGATACCTCTGGGATTAATACATGACTTTTCCTCAACAATGTCTCCTCCAATGCTTTCAACCTGCCAGACTACTCTCTGGTGATTCCCACTCCCTGCTGTGATAGACAATAGATTACTTCTTCAGCAAAGCTTTCAACCTTCATTCTGGTCCTGGTAGGTGGGGCTCACACCCTACTGTGAATGGTTTCTATGAAGGCCAGAAAACAGTTGCCTCCCTGAATCTAGGATCCACCCTTCTTATCACATATTCCCCTATCCCTCCTCTTCTTATAACATGTGTGCCCCTAAACCATCCTATTCCCAATACTGTATTACCATAGCACAATGCTTTCCTGTGATTTTTGCCCTTACCTGTAATTAGGCGGTTTGCACAGCCCAAAAAAACTTAAAAACCTTGGTTAGAAATAAAACTACCTCTCTCTCTCTCTCTCTCTCTCTCTCTCTCTCTGCCTGTGCACCACCAAGTGGAGCTGAAGTGAGTATCTACCATACAATGTGTCTGACTCCACTATTTCAGCCTCAATGCTATCTATCACATTCCCGATGACTTTACTATAATCTTTCCTTCCATCCCTGTACAATAGCACTTACTGGACCTGTGGTTATGTTAGGAGCTGGCTCTCCTGACACTCACCTACAGCCATCCAGTCCATTCAGACTCATTGGGATCCAATGTGGCAAAACAGAACTGCTCCTTTGAGCTTCCAGGGCTGCAAAACTTGACAGGAGCCTAACAGTTCCTCTTTCTCCCAAGGAGCAACTGGTGCATTCAAAACCTGGGGCCTGAAGGTCACAGCCCCATTCATAGCCACCAATATCCCCAGCAATACTCGTGTGCACTTGAAGTTTATGGGCCATTTGTGAAAGGGAATGGAGCTATAAGGCCTAGATCAAACTTTCAGATGAGTAAAATTTAGAGAGCCAGGGGAGAAGGTAATTTTAGACTCAAAAGGATTGGTGTGATGCATTCATTGTCCATTTCAGAAAACTGAGGTGCAGAGAGATGAAGAAGAATCAAACTCCTTCTAGTTAGAGTGAGAACCAGGGACAATTCCCAACACAGAATGGTCCATGTCTCAAAGTGTCAGCATCCTAAGAACTCCATCCTAAATGGGTCTCCGACTCCCACCAGAGGGCAGTGATGCCCCCCTCCAAAAAAAATTCAACATAGATCCCCTGATATTACACCTGAGACCAAAACTTAAGTCAGCCTATTCTGACTCATGGAACTGGCGCTATAGAACTATAGGATCGAGTAGAATGATCCCATAGTGTTTCCTATGGTTTCTGTCATGATTGTAGAAGCAAGATTGATGCATCTTTCTCCCTCAGAGTGGCTGGTGGGCTTGAACTACTACTCTTTTCATGAGTAGTCCAGTGCTTAAGCTACTATTCCACTAGGGCTCTTCTTTATATCCTGAACAGCAAACTTATTTCACAATGTCAGGGTCTATAGTACAGCAGTGATGGTTCCCAAGTAAACTTTTCATCTTCCACGAGGGAGGTTGATTTGATTGATTCTGGACAATAACTCAAGCACAGCCACCATTCATCTCTTAGTGGAAGTTTTGCCTGTTGCTGTGAAGCTGAACAAGCTCCAATGGATGAACTAAGAAGAATGACCTAGAAATCTCTAGGTCAGAAGTTGGTGTATATATCCCAACTTGATAGCAGCCAAAAATAATACATTTGTACAGGATAGGACTGAGAGCACAGTTGTCCATGCTTAAAAATAGAAGGTGAGGCTTCTCGCTGTATAAAAAAAGATAAGGCTCTATTATAATCAGTGGACTCCCTAGTTGGCACAATGGTGAGCACTAGACTGCTAACTGAAAGGCTAAGGTTCAAACATATTTAGAGGTGCCAAAGAAGCAAGAAGTAAGCCTTGGCGATCTGACATGGAGAGGTCACAGCCTTGAAGTTGGGCTCTGCACACATAAAGTTACCCGCAGTTGAAAAAAATGTAATGGTGACTAATAACACTGCTATCCATGGGATGCCATTTTCTCTCGTGGATCTAGCCAATGCCCCATCCTTTTTAAGGATTCAGGATTTTATTTATTTATTTATTTTTTACTTTTCATGGGTTAGGGATGGACATCTGAGGGGCAAGTTCAGTCAATAATGGGATGGCTTTTGGGAATGAGACTGCAACATTAACAATATTTATGCTATGGCAATAATAGCATGGGGTGGAAAGGTGCATGTCTGACCTACTATGGCTACCTAAGGGAGAAGCCAACTCCACCCCACAGCATGGCCCATTCCCAGGTGGCAAAAGCCAGACCTGTCCATACACCTCCAGACATCTTTAGCTTAGCCTGTCCCCATTCCTCCTCATAATACTATACTTTTCTGTTCCAGTTGCTAGTTGTTTGCAGTGGCCACAAATAACTCACAGATTAAAGGATCTTATTAGTAAAGTTAACAGGTTAATACAAGTCGGGATGAGTAAACAGTAAAGATACAGTCATTGGGCTAAAGAGACACCTTTCCTCAACCAGTGGCCAAGTCTCTTCCCTGCCCTCAGCCTCACATCCCTGTGACCCCCTGGTCTCTACTTCAGAGGCAGGAATCCAGCCTTCTGCTCTTCCACAGAGTATCCTCTTCTCAGTGCTATTCTATCTCATAGTGTCCTGGTCTCAGCCTGAGTCTCTGCCCTGCATCTTCTGTTCTGTCCCGTGTGCTCATCCCAAGGCCTCTGCCCATCAGGCCTATAATCTTGCTTCTGCCACTTCAGACAGTGAAGTGCTCCCCTGGTGGCTCTTTATCCTTGATCATCAGTGGGGTTCTCTTTGTTCTTGCTTCTGAGCAGACTCATTCTCAGAGTCAGGGGGCTGGTCATTAGTATTTCACACAACCTACTTGCATGGTCCCACCCAATTATTTGGTAGGAGTTATACAGACACACATAGAAGTGCCATGTTAAGAAACCTTACTTCACCACAGTGATTCTCTGTTCCCTCTGAACCACAGGCATGGTACTTGGGATCCTAATTTTACATGAAAGAGAACATGGTGTAGATATAAAACATGATAAAGATGTGCTTGGAAAGTTTTCTTTGATGATTAGGATTTGTGTAGGACTTGATTGAGTCAGTTTGACAATAATCTCCCATAATGTGACCTAACACAATGTAATCAGCTCTCTGATGAGATCTAACATATGGTAATCACCACTGAGCAAGCTGCAGTTCTGGTAGTTTGCAGACCCTTTAATGAGGGGTTTTGATGGAACTGGAGAAAAAAAAAACCCTCAGAAGTTTGACCTGCCCTTTTAAAAGCAGATTTCAGGGGAAGACCTGTCACTTCTGTTGGATCTGGATTCTAAACGCCTCCCATATTACCTCTCAATCCCAGAAGCCATCAATGAACTTTGTTTAATTAGGCTCTACATCTAGCAGCCTGGGGTCTTCCTGGTCCAACTTCCTGGTCCATGAGGCCCTGAAGGAACACAAGTCAGAAGACCCGTGGCCTTGAACTAGACTTTTCTACTCCTAAAACTGGGGGCATCGGGCTGAGCCCCTGTGGCGTAGTGGTTGTGCGCGGGACTGCGGCCCACTGGGACGGAGGTTCAATTCCAGCAGTGGGGCTGTGCCTCCTACTCCCACCACCGGAGAGCAGTGATACACCCCCAAAACAACAACAACAACAACAACAATAAAACTGGGGGCATCATTTATTGTTATAAATCTCGTTCTATGTATACCCATATATAAGTGTGGCAGTCTTGTGCTTATGTTAATTTTATGATTGAAATGTAGGGGTGGAGTCTAGCCTGTTAATCTGGAGATAGTCATTGAGTAGCCAATGAGGCCTCTGTGTGGGCATGGCTTTCTCCTGACACTTCTGGGAAATCTCACAATATTTCCCTCGTGAAGATGCGAAGCTATCTTCCCCAGTTGTTGGGAGTTAGTCTGAGAGTCGATGAATCACAGACAAGACAAGATGGCAGTGTCTGAGAAGCTGGAGGAGCCAGTGGAGAGACCACACGGCTTTGCCCTGATGGAACCAGACCTTTGAAGCTGGGGCAGCAAAATGGAGACCTCTGCCAGTGATGAGTTGCTTCTACCACCACTGGATGTTGTTGATAGACCCTGAGCCTTGGAAGCGAGGAACCATGTGGAGACTCCTGCCAGTGCCGGAATTCTGCACCCACTGATCTGTGACTTCGTGAGTCAGAAGGAGACTTTATAGACTGACTTCGGGCATATGGGTTAATATTGGACTTATCACGTTGAACTGGACTGGGCTCAATGTCCTCTTCCTCTTGGATATAAACCTTTTCCTTATATCTATATGCATGTCTATGAAATTTGCTCCTCTAGCCTACCCGGACTGACACAATAGGAATCATTAGTTTTGCTTCTCTAAAGAACACAGTCTGAATCAGTGTGTGTGCACTGATGCAAGTGTACTGACGCATGCAGGTTGAGGACATTTGGTGCCTGATCAAGAGCAGAAACATAAATAAAGGATTGGTAAGATCAAACCTGATTAAGTTCTCTCTCTTCCTTGAGTTAGGAAATGAGAGAATAATCCACCACCATCTCCAAATTTTTATTTCAGTTATGAAAGCAAATCTCTTTTACAGGTCTTTTCATTTTAGATGATGATTCAAATCTTTCAATGCTGGATTTAAATTCACTTAAAAATTTCATTATAGTGAATAATATGTCAATTAGTAATGTGGACATGTTCACTAGAATTCTCCTATAAAGCTCTAAAATTAATAATAGTACAACCCTTGTTGCCGCTGAGAAGAAAAAATTCTTCTTCTACCATTGCTCTGAGTTATGCTTCAAATAAGTGTACAGTTTATATCTTAAGGATGAGGATAAGGAACCACAGATATTGAATGAAATAACTCAACAGAAATTCATAGTCTACTGGAAGGAAATTAATTTTAAAATGTGATATTCTATATACAGCAAAAGACTATACAAAGTCCTATACACAGGTTACCTATACACAACTTAAAGAGAAAGTCCAAGTTTCTTGGTGTTCCAAGGAAGGATTCCTAAATTAGATTGCACAGACTGGATCAGAAGAAGCCAGACAAAGAATGGGAATGAGTGTTCTAGGAAGAAAGGAACAAACCAAAAACAGTGGTATGGATACGGAAAATGTGTAGGGCATGATAGAATATCATCATATTAGTCCAGATATCCATGGAGTCTGAAATGACAGACATATAGACTATAAGTACATATTAATTGTTGACTTCATTTTTTGTACTCTGTCAAGGTCATCTCTTGCATAGCTCTCACTCAAGAGTGATTAAAGAGCAGTCAGCCCTACAAAGACAGACAATGCTCTTTCTTTCAACAGAATGTTCCCCCAAATTCTATGAACCAAATTATAGAGTGCTTGTTTTTCTTTGTTGTAAAAATACAGAAGTAGGTAGTCAGCTTGCCTTGATGTTTCTACCCTATGAAGTTAATCTGAATATTCCAATTCACTTGCATCTTGTAATTCTGTTATCATCTGGCATATTATCCTTGTCTACATGATAGAAGCAAGCTTACGACCAAATATGAATTCCAACCTAGAAAATGCAAAGCAAAAAGTTGCAAAGGATGTGAAAATCTCAGACACAGCTTTTAGTGACCTCTTAATGATTATAACCTGGACCCAAGTCCCCAGCCAGCAGCAAACCAGAGGGTATGTAGAATTTCAGGATGGTCAGCTGTGGACCCACGAAGACCAAAATAATGGGTCTGGGGAGGGACAAGTAGTAGTCTGGGACTCTTTAAATTAGAAGTGTTCATATTAATTCACTTAAATTAGGCACTATAACAGTACAGTACACTTAAAATGAATGGCCATAATTATTAAACAAACTTTATAAATTCACTATAATGTTCTACACTAAACCTGTTAGTAATGCAATTTAAAGAAAGTGCTTACATTTTCCTGCCTCAACTTTGAATTGTTCCTTATTATTTAATTGAGCAGATTACTTTCTCTTTGTGCTCATATATTTTTATCTCTCCAATGTTCTCTTCTGGAATTGTGAAAATCCACCATTTCTTGAAATGGACACTACCCCAGTCTCATGATGTCCTCCTTCAATGCTAGCTTATGTCAGATCTCTTACATTCTACTTCCAACTCCCTAGACCAGTGGTTCTCAAACTTCCTCATGCCATGACCCTTTAATATAGTCTTCATGTTGTGATGACTCACCCAACCATAAAATTATTTTTATTGCTACCTCATAACTGTCATTTTGCTAGTTATAAATCAAGAGACCCTGTGAAAGGGTTGTTTGACCCCCCCAAAGGGTTCATGATGCACAGGTTGAGAACCACTGCCCTGTATCCTTTTGACATTACTCTTCATTTTCCTGTCATTAAGTCTAGCTTTTGTTTTTTGTTTTGTTTATCAATCATTTAATCTTACAAATATCATAATATGCACAGATGATCACCTCAAACAGTAGTGTACAATTGCTGCCATGATAAGTTTCAAAATATTTTCATTCTCTTTGTACTCCTTGATATCAGTTCCCCTTTATACACTCCACACCTTGCTCTGCAGGAATCCTTACTTATTTTTTTTCCTATATTAGTTTTTGTTTGTTTTTTACCATTTCTTACACAATCCAATGAATCCATTTTCATAAAATTCTCTTGGCAAATTCAATCTAGTGGAGTTATGCAGTCATCAATGATATCAACTCTCTATCCCTTCACCCACAGCCTTCCTGTACCCTCAGGGAGCCATTATGCCTGGTGCTTCTTCTGAGAGTTATCTATCTTGGCTTCCATGTACCTAATGATCTTAAATATCCAAATGAACATTCCTCAATCTAACTTGATTAATGAGGTAAAACAAATAAAAGCCTAATAGTGAGGGTAGAAAATATTAACTAGAACTAGAGGATGGTTATGTGGTTCATCAATGCCGTAACAACCCTGGATTGAGAGTCATCCTTATTTATTTATCTGTATAGTTCTTTATGAATCACCTCTCTTCTCTTCTTTGGGTATCACTGCTAAAATTTTGTCTTTAGATGCATATCTACAGTCTAAAGGATTCAAAATCCATTTATTTAAAAATATTTTCCGCAGCCGTCCCCAGAACCTAAAATTCAAAGGGTTCCAAATTGAGTTTGTGTTTGCTCTCATTCAAATCTGTGTCCTCTTTATTCTGTTCCATTCTTCAGCCACTGACACTTAAAATATGAGTCTGTATCTCCTTCCACTTATTTGTGCTTTTCATGTAGTTTGGTGACTGTTATTAAGTCAATCACATGCTCTGGCTCTTCTACCATGTAACCCCTACCATATGATTGGGCAAGACCTTGAAAATAGGGTGTGTAAACTATTAACGGAGGTGACTGATCAGTTTTGCTAGTCTACTAAGTTTATACATGAGTCATCTCAGAAGCAGGAAGAAAGCAAATACCATGACCACCAAGAAAGAAGCGCCGCCAGCAGAGCAAGTGCAAGATCACTGCCTGAAGTGGCTTCTGCTCAAAGTGGTGGAGCTAGCAGAGGCATCGACACCCTGAGACAAGAGTAGAAGAACTGACTTGGAACTATGAGCCAGGGAAGAGGAGCAGCAGCTCTATACTGGAGCACAGCAGTGGGCTTCCTGGTCCACTGAACAAGGAATAAGGCTGAGATCCAAAGACCACACTGCTGAAAGCCTAAGGGTCACAGAGACTTGTGACTTGTGTCTGAGGAGAGATTCTACTGTGGACAAAATATCCTTACTGGTGCTTTATCCTCATTTGTGGTGTACATCCATCCACCTATCTATCTTTCATCTATCTCTAGCATCTATCTATATGAATCTACATATATAGGTATCGATAGAGAGGTTTCCCTACAATTTATATCTTGTCACATGTCTGCTTACATTACTTCTTCTAATACTTACGGAGACCATATTTGAGCAAGACAATAGGGAGAGAGAGACCTATGTAAAAAGCAAACGTCCTGATCTTAGAAGGAAATCCACATGGTACTTTGGATTACATAGTCCTTCACGTTTTGCCCTTCCCTCTCACCTCACAACCTCCTGCTATTTGTTTCAAATACCTGTGCCCCAAGAGGCTTCTTCAGGAACCCCGCGGGTGCAGTCAGTTAGATATTCAACTGCTCATCAAAAGGCTGGCAATGCCAACTGAGCAGCCTTTCCAAGGGAGACGGGGTGGGAAGGATGCTCTCTCTCTCCCAAAATATTTATGGTCCTTGAAGTTTTAGTTGGATTGATATAAGTAAGAACAGACTTAATGGAAATCAACATGCTCTTAACATGTTCAGTTGTTTTTCCATCCAAAAGTCATAGTACATGCTTTCTCATTGCCTGTAAGGCTCTGCCTCCACTCTATGACTGAACCCATGTTATCATTCAAATATCAGCTCTGAGGTATCCTTCCAGAGTGGGGTGCTACAGCCTGTCAATTTAAAGGAACACTTCTCCTTCCTAGACTCACCTGATTACATTAGACAGCTCTGTTTCTTCATTGTTTTTCTGACTCAATCCAATTATAGTATTTATTTTACTACATGTGTCTCCTGATAAGAAAGCAAACTTGCAGGACATAAGGATTTTGTCTTATTTGCAGTTCTATCTCTTAATCTATAATTACCCACCACATAGAACACAAATATTTAGTCTCTTGTTAAATAATAAAATTAAAAGCATGTATACTCTCTTGGTTGTAGGGGAAGAAAGAACATTCTGGTATGCTCTGTCATAAGCACATTTTTTCTTCTTTCTGAATGTTAGGTAAACATTGTTTCGGGGACAAGGTGCACAAATCTGACAAATGAGAACTAAGGACTAAGTGGTAGCTCAGGAGTCAAAGGAAAAGTCACTGAGGAACAAAAAAGAAAAAAAAATAGAATCACTGTAACAATAGAAGAAAAATGGCCCTTCAGTATGCCAATCTGACCAGGAACCAAAGAAGTCTTAAATGATCTGGGAGACCAGAAAAACCAGGAAAAGGCTCTGACTGTGGAGAAGTGATTTTTCAAGAAAAAAATAGAGTTACTCTTCCTGGCTTGTTTGCAGTGTCTGCTCCTTGGAGGCATTTCGATTAGGCAAAAGCAAGCTAACCACTGGTTCCCGACAGTGAGTTTCCAAGGCGAGGTAATTGCTGTGTTGTTGTTTCTTGTGTTATTGCTTGGATGTGAGAGCATGGTGTTCTCGCCTGTTAACAACAACAATAAAAGAAAGTTACCAAATTAGAGACTGAAAAAGGGGAGTAGAATCAAAAGAACATTGCTCTGTTACTCAGTGTACAGTTAACTCTATTTTGATAGAAACCTTTCAAACTCCCTTTCATTCAGTACTAATCTTAATTATTCTATATGCCTCGAAAGTTTAATGTGGAATGTATTTCTGCCCAGAGTAAGACCATCACAAGATGACAATCAGCTGGCAGTTTAATGCCCTTGTTAGTTTATTCGTGCAGTATCTGGAAGCCACAAAAGAAGTACCTGTATCATGAACAAAATATAACATTCCAGATCTAGTTAGAGCACATGGTTGATAAGATAAAATGTGCTTATATCCCAGTAAGCATAGAGATAAGAGGTGTACCCTGGAAAATAATAACACAGTTCCTATTGAATTTTCCTTCATGGATTAATTAAAATTTTCTTCATCAGGGCCAACTTATTTTGATAGATTCTCAAGTTTTGTAATATTTGTATCAATATTTTTGTTATCACATAAATAAAACCATTTGCATTTTTTTTCTTGGGGGGGGGGCATCACTTCCCTCTAGTGGTCGTGAGAGCTACCCAGTGCTGCTCCTGAGAGCCGCCGCTGGATTTGAACCGCCAAGCTCTCGGGCTGCAGTCCCGCACTCAAGCATTTATGCCACGGGGGCTCAGGCCCCCATTTGCATTTTTTAAAGGTATTTTTCTTCTCATGTTCTTTTAAACCTATGAAGCATAATTTGGTAGAGAGTTTGTCATCCTGTGGCAACTTATACTTTGCTATAATGCTGGAAGTTACACCACTGGTCTTTCAAATACTGGCAAGGTCACTTTTGGAGGACAGGTTTCAGCTAACTTTTCAGAATAAGACAGACTAAGAAGAAAGGCCTGGTTATGTTCACCCAAGGATTAACCAATGAAATCTCATGGATCACAACAGAAAACTCTTGGATACAGTGCTGAGAGATATGAGTTCACCAGAGGGAATGGGAGGATGACAGAAGGACCTGTAGGGACTGTGCAAGATGGGGTCACGTTTCATGGCTGCAGCATTTGAGGCCACCATGAGTCAGAACTGATGAGTTGGTGGCTAAAGCCCACCACAGCAAGTTTTGTAAAATTTAGCTAACTTCTGTTTATAATCAATACTTCTATTCATTTTGTGATAAGGGATAATAAAATAAAATAAGGATGATCCATTCAAATAAATTTTAAATGTCTGTAGTTATTTTACTTTCACTTTCAAATAACTACCTTTTAAGGATAAACAAACTGTGTGAACCCTCAATTTAACTAACATTAAAAATGCACCTCTGACCTTGTCTTTTTTTGTTTTGTTTTGTTTTGTTTTGTTTTTTTTTTGGGGGGGGGGTATCACTGCCCTCAGGTGGTGGGAGTAGGAGGCCCAGCCTTTGCTCCGTGGAGCTGGATTCGAACCTCCATCCCAGTGGGCCGCAGTCCCGCGCACAACCACTACGCCACCGGGGCTCAGCCCTGACCTTGTCTTTTCTAAAAAGACTTAGGGTCCTTAAGTTGTATCCTATAAACATGTAAGAAATATTCAAATTCTAGGTGATTTGTATGTGTTTTCATGTTACAGGGGTGAAAATACAGGGCTTAAAGTATACTGTCAAAATTTTGTCCCTAAAGAAGCTATTAACCTCTGAAATCTCCTTTCTCTCTGCTTCCTTGCGCATGTGGTTTTCCCCACAGTCCCTGGGTGTGTTTCCTCCAGCTCCATACATCTCGTTTTCCGTGGTTTCCAACTCCTATTCTACAAGTACAGCCAGAATGCTCCTTGGACAGGAGGAAGATGAGACTTACTCCCTCTCACATACTTTGGACGTGTTATCAAGAGTGATGAGGACATCACACTGGGTAGAGGAAGTAGGATCAGCAACAAAGAGGAAGGCTCTCAGGGGGATGATCACCACACTGACTAGAACACTGGGCTCCCATATGGGAGTTTGGTTCTATTGTCATAGGGCCTCTATGAGTGGGAACTGACTCAATGGTATCTCACAACGCAATCCAAGGGAGGAGATTTCCTAGAAACCATTTCTATTAAGAAAAATCCCCCTGACTTCCTTTCCTTCTGCAGCAAGGGTATATGGTCTAAAAATCAGGGTGGACTTTAGGTTACATTCTGAACGATGCCTTCTGAAAGATGCCTGGTAGCAACACATTTAGAATGTATGCTTTTATTTTACGGAAAATTGCTTAGAATATATAAAAACTGATGCTCTTTTCAATCAACAATTCTCTTGTTCCAGTTTCTCAAAGGCAATAAATGCATTTGCTTGAAATAAAGACACATCAGTACCTGGGAGCTTGCCAAACACTCACATGCAAACACAAGACTAGTATACATGATGTATTTGTGTGTGTGTATGTATAATAAACCAAAGTCAATGCGATTGAGATGATACTTACTTATAATGTAAAATGACCAGACATCTGCTTTTTAACAATTTAACAGTGTCCCACGGTGTTTTAAAATTAAAATAAATATATTACAATAATATTTTTGCATTCTATGAAAATTTTTGTTGCTCCATATAGACCCAATTTTTAATCAAGAAACCTCCCTGCCCCTCACATCCCCCAGTCAATGGTATCCAGCTTAAAATTTAGTCACTTTATCATAATGACCCTGTAGGACAAGGAAGAAGTGACCCTGGAGGTGTCTAGAACCATAACTCTTTAAGGAGTGGCAAACCTTCTTTTTCTCCCTCAGAGTAACTAGTGGTTGAAACTACTAACCTCATGGTTGGCAGCCTAATGCATAACTGTTATGCCACCAGGGCTCCTATAGGTATGAATATATACTTAATATGTTATAGGTAATATATATTATGGTATAACAAAATATATTAGAAACCAAATATTTTGGGAATGATGATGGCAGCAGGTGTACGAAGGTGCTTGACAGAATACATCTATGTATGGATTGTGATAAGCATTGTACGAACCCCCAATAAAATGAGATGTTTATATATATATATTACAAAACATATTAAATAATGTGATATAACATATAACACATTACCATATAATATAATGCCATATATCAAATAACTATGCATTATCTCACTATAATGTCATAAAGTATATAGAGCTAAAACTCTTCTGTGTTGGTTTAAGAGTGGTTTGACTTGTTTACTACGAACTATGACGCGGCATGCCAGGTAAGCTGAAAGTATCCCTTATAAGAAACTCAACCAAGTCAAACTCACTGCCATGGCTTCCTTGCTGACTCCCTGCAACCCTATGGGACAGGGTAAAAGTCCCCTCTGGGAGTCTGAGTCTGAGAAATCTTCACTCGAAAGCAGAAAGCCTCCTCTTTCTCCTAGCAAAGCAGCTGGCCATTCTGAATGTCTGATCTTGTGGTTAGCAGCCCAACACGAAAGAACAGATACTAGTACATTAGGATCACTGCAAGTATTTCAATGCATGGTAATTTTAAGGAAATAAGCTAACTTTTTTTAAACATAGGTTTGAAGACCCTTATTTTTATTGAAATCATTCATTCATCCTTGCAGCTTAAAACCATGAATGAAACCTTAAAGAAGCAATGATCTTTGTGTCAAATATGGAAAAGCATTTGAAAGTTATTGCTGCTTATGGGAATGTCATGTATCAAAAAGTATCATTTTTCTTGCTACTGCATTAAGTAATACAAGCCAAAGTGAAGTGTTCGCCCAGCTGCCAATTTTATTCTAGCTTGTTTCTCCTCACTTGTGACAAATGGAATATTTCATTTCTGATAGTTGGTACGTCTCAAGGTCAATTTTACAACTATTCATGGGAAAGTTCTCTCTTTTATAAATTGCTTCAATTGAAATGCACAGTTGGGTAGCTCAGTCTGTCTGCTTTTTGATCATTGAAGAGTCATTTTCTTCAACTACACTGTCATGGTAACATTATTGCTGTTGTTGTTACTACAACTATCAGTACAGTTTAATATTAGGATATTAGCTACTAAGTGAAAGTGTCCTTAAGTGATTAAAAATAATCTATCCTAACATTCACATTCTGAGGAAATGATTTATTTGAATGTAATTAGACAGAGGCCCCAAAAACCCAGTTCTTGACGAGGGTCCCTTGTAGAATGGTGAAGGCTGCAGGGCCTGGGAGGCTTCAGAGACTGTTCATTTTCACAGACGTTGGTGGGCCTCTTCTATCAGAGTAGCAGGTTCTTTTGAATAAAAAGGACGTTTCATCATTCTTTGAATCTCACCCAGTCCCCCCCCCCACTCAAATAGGTCCTTGAAAATAAATTAAAATAAATAAACCACATCATCACTTCTATTCCTTTATCCAAGTGTTTAGCTACAATGCCCTTTCGGAAACTTCTACAAAAAACTGTCAACCCAAGATATAAAAGCCAATCAAAGACAGCACGGCTAGATGAGTGAGCAAGATGTGTTCAGTAGGCCCAAGGCGTACAGAAGGAAAGAAAACTCCAATTAACCTTGCAGGAAATAGGAAGTTTCACTCCTTAGTTAGGGTGGATAATCTCATCGCAGTAGCAAGGAGGATATTGCCATTTCTCTGAAAATGATTTTAGAGAGGCAAAGGACAAGAGTTTTACATTTCCTTTTTGAAGAAAAATGAAATATTGGATGAAATTCTACAGATGATGTTTTAGCCCCGTATCTATTCATTTCAGCAGACCTCCTGTATTATTTCTCCACCAAGGGAAATGATCAACCATTTATCATCACCTACTTCCTGCTTGCAGGAGCCCCGTTACCCAGCTGACAGGCTCTGCCATCTGTTCTTGGATAATAGTCAAGGACAATAAATACCTCAGCACAACAAAGCAGCCCTCTTTGTGTGTATTTTATTTTCCCCTGCCATTCCCACACACCAGTCTCATAAACACACTGCATGGTATTTCATTAATTTAATCACTTGTTTCACAAATCCTTGCAGTGGGGGAAAAATATCAATTCGCTGACATCTCCTGCAAAGCCTTTATCTAATTACTTTGGGCCATATGTCTGATACTGGGACATTTGCGTATGACAGAAGTAGAATTCCAAGTTAGGACTCTTACACACCTCCTGGGAAAACTTCAGATGTGGGAGGTTGCTGAGCACGCGGCAGGTGGCGCAATACCCTGTGTCATGGCAGGCCTTCCGCTGTCATGGAAGAGGGAGAAGCAGCCTAGGACTGCAGGGCAGACACATGACGAAATCCCAGTGTCCTGGAAAAAGTACTGCAAGCAAACAGCTAGTTTAAAAATGAATCTCCTTCTCACACATCCTCTTAATCTCCACCTCACTTTTTCTCATTCATAAAGCAAGTTAATAATCATCCCACCAACTCACAGGATGGCTATTAGAACAACCTCAGTTCTCTAGGAGCCTTCAGGAAGAGGGGTTGCAGACATGGTGAGAGGATCAGGAGCTTGGCCATAATGGGCAGACTGGTGTTGTAGGGGAATGGGCTGCCAAGGCAGTGACATCGTTGAGTTGATGCCACCTATCACACAGTATAGGGACATGGTCCCTCTACTGTGGTCACCCTCTCACTTCCTGTCAGGGAGTCAGCGCTGTGCAGATGTAGAACAGGGACAGGGGTATCCTTCCCATCCAATCCCATTCAGTGGGTGTTGAGGGGAACATCTGGATCAAGTAGACTGGGTAACATCAACATAGCCATGCCAATCGAACCCCAATGGCATTTCTTGGTTAAACATAGAATGAGAAGCCTTAAAGCTGGCAGTTCAGATCCCCAAGTTCCAGGCTTGGAAACACACAGAGGCAAGTCTACTTTTTCTGATGGGATCACCATGAGTTGGAAGGAACTAGATAGTACAGAGTTATTATTTTTGTTTGTTTCCCTAGCTGATGTAAAGCTACTGGAAAACTAAACTTAATGAAAGTTTTAAAAGAAAGAAAGTAAGTAAATAATTAGAGCAGGCAAAGAGTAAGGTGAGGGAGTCCCAGACATCCCACAAGCTGTTGAGCTATGTGCTGCCCACAACGAGGAGATACTGGTCACAGGAAGGTGTGGGCTCTTTAGAAGCAAAAGTCCCAACAATTGTGCAAGGCAAAAATTTTTAACAGGTCTCTTCAGAAGGTCAACCTAATCCATTACAAAACACACACACGTCTAAATGAGTCTTTAGAGTCATCCTTCCCTATTCACTCATACTTCATTTTTTAACCTAAGTTTCTCTATGGAAAATAGAAGCTTTTGAATGTGCATGTCACTTTAGAGATGGTACTTCCTGCCAAGAGTTCCAGAGATTCAACTTGCTGTAGCTGGGAAGAGACTGGGGGAAAAGAAGAGAAGCAGGAGTGGAGAAAAGGAGCAGGCGAGTGTATAAACTAGTCTGACTAGTTTATAACTGATTGTATAGACTAGATGTAATGACAGCATATCTTACATCTGATATAAAGGAAAGCCCCTTGTAATGTCTGAAGCAAGTTGAATAAGTTGGCAATTCAGAATGCCTTGTTGTTTCTCTAGGGTGAAGGAAATATAGGGTCAGTGCTTCTAACCAATATGTACCTCCTACCCGGTGTTGTTGTTGTTGTGAGCATATTACTGTTGCACTTATATCTACCTTCAGCTGCCCGAGGAAGGGTGTACAACAGAAGGAGTGAGTGGATTTGTGTTGAATGCGGTTAAGGAGGTTAAGGATTGAATTGGTTCACCTCAAGATATAAGAGGGCTTTAAACAGTTCATAGAAAAATGGAATTGAAAGATGATGGGATGTCCCCATGAAGTATAGAAGCCCCCTTGTATGTGGAAACCAGTGGTCACATGTCAGGCTGCTAACCAGAAGGTCAGCAGTTCAAATCCACCAGCCTCTCTGTGACAGAAAATGGGGGCTTTGTACTTCTGTGAGCAGTTTCTGTCGAGGAAACTCACAAATGCGGTTCTTCTGGGTCCTGTACGATCACTGGGAGTCAGGATCCTTTCCAAGACAGTGAGTTTTCTGATTGTTCTCTCTGTGTTGGAATCTCAATCCTCTATTTGTTGACAGCGGCCTATTTGGAAATAGCATTTTCCTTGTACTGCTAATGAAATCTTATCACTGTAGAGTGTGCTCTGAATTTATACAGAACAGCACAGACGCAGACACAAGCAAGCACCCGGATAGCGGACATCGTCTTCTCCTCCCAGTCCACCCTGGGGAAAGCTAAGAGACAGATTAGGATCATCCCCTTGGATGACAGAGATACTTTATCCCTGCATGTGGACCAGTCTCCTGGATTGTGAGAAATTAAATGTCTATGACAGCAGCAACCACCGACCTAAACCCTGTCCAGCTGTGAACTCTACTTCCCTGTCTGGCTGTGAACTCTAGGAGCATATGGAGAGTGGCAACCACTCTCTTTTCTGTAACTCCAGGGATTAACACAATAAAATGTACTGAATGACTGCATGGGTGGCTGAATGATCTATTACACCTGCATATTCTCTTGGCTGCTTTGAAAAGGAACTTTATTCCTTCATGTCCAAGGAGCTACCTGGGCAGCTTCCACAGGGCCCCCAGGACAAGGGAATTCTCATCAGCACAAGCCTTCGCTCTTCCAAGAATCCCAAACCAAACTGTTCACATTGGCCATTATGGACAGACACATATTCCAGCTGATCGTTAGGAGAAAGGAGTGCGGAGAGAAATTAGTTTTCCATATTAGGTAGCAGGCCAGACCATTGTAGGCAATTGTGATTCTCTGTATGGCTGCAATGTGACACAGGAGAGTTTGGGTATGTTGCAGAGCCTGGGCAGAGTAATTAAGGAACACAGATGACAACCTTGGTTGTCGAATCCAGAGGAAAGGACCAGATAACTAACGCAATGCAAACATGTCTGGAAATAACAGACCCTGAATAATGGGCATCGGGAGGTACCTAGGACAGGATGGCTTTGCATTAGTGGAACAGAGAAGGACATCCCCAGAGGGACACATTGTCTCTTTCACTGTTTTGGTTTTCATTAATATGTTATTTGTGGATGGAAAATGAAAATAGCATCTGTTTTCCCTCAGCAATTTCTGGCAGGGAATTTTCAGGTTGAGGAGCTCTTGGGGTTCTCAGGGTTAAGAGTTGGGTGAGGAACAGCGAGGTTGAAGACTCAAAGCCACTCAGTGCTCCAGAGGAGGAAAATCAGGCTGACTGCCCCTGGAGAGAGTCCATCTCCCAAACCCTGCGGAAGAGCCAGGCTCTGTCAGATGGAGCGACTGTGAGGCAGAATGGACTCCAGGGCAGTGGGTCATTGCCATGGGCCGAGATAGGATTTCCAATTTCTCTGGGTGCACACATTTGACTGTGGTAGCACTGTCCTTTCAACTTTTTATTTGTCCTGAATGGGATATACTTGGCATCATGAAGCAGCATTCTGCCTGTGCATAAAACAGAACCAATCATATTTTCCAGGCCTAATGAAAACAGAGAGCCAAATCACTGAAAATGCCAGGAGGGTATGTGAACCTTTAGAGATGGCAACATGACAATGTGATGTCATTTTCAGAGAGAGTTAAAAGCATTTTAAAATGCTGAAAATGGTCAACATGTTCAAAATTTCAAAGTTACTTCTGCCCCAAACAATTTAACTATAATTCAGTTTGACTAAAAATTTGCCTAAGATAATCAGAGCAGAAAATAGCAAACAGATTACTGCCAAGATATTTTGGACCACAATATTTTGATCATGGGTTTTCTTGTTTTGGTAGTGGCATATATAATCAATTTGCAAGAAGGCAAGAATCAAATGTTAATTTTAGGTAAGCCAAGTTATTTTTGGTATCCTGTATTCTTGTTTACTCCCTTTAACTAAGGTTGTGCATAGCTAGATAAAGAAAGAAAACAATTAAAGTGTACTATTTTTTTACTGCCATTAACATTTTTATCATGCTTTAGAGTCAGTACAAAAGCAAAAATCAATTGTCTGATATTTGGTAGCTTTTTATTAAATAGTAGCAAATGTTTTCTACTAAAATGAATTCACCTGGGAAACCAATGACTGAAATATCATGTAGTCAATGTTCTAGAAATGTTACAAAAATTTATTTAATCATATCAATTTTTTAAATATCTGTGGCAGTCATATGCTTATTGCTAATTTTATGATTGAAATGTGGAGGTAGAATCTAGTCTGTTAATCTGGAGATAGCCATTGAGTAGCCAATGAGGCCTGTGTGTGGGCATGGTTTCTCCTGAGACTTCTGAGAAATGTCATGATATTTCCCTTGTGAAGATGAGAAGCTGTCTTCCCCAGTTGTTGGGAGTTAGTTCTAAGAGAAAATGAATGACAGAAAAAGCAAGATGGCAGCGTCTGAGAAGTTGGAGGAGCCAGCAGAGAGACCACAAGGCTTTGACTGATGGAACCAGACCTCTGAAGCTGGGGTGGCCTCATGGAGTCCTCTGCCTGCGATGAGTTGCTTCTGCTGTTGATGGACCCTGAGCCCTGGAAGTGCGGAACCATGTGGAGATCCCTGCCAGCGTCAGGATTCTGCACCCACTGACCTGTGACTTCGTGAGTCGGGGGGCAACTTTGTGGACTGATTTCGGGCATATGGATTAATATCGGACTTATTACTTTGAACTGGACAGGGCTCAATGTCCTGTTCCTCTTGTATATAGACCTTTTCCTTATATCTATATGCGTGCCTATGAAATTTGCTCCTCTAGTCTACCCGGACTAACACAATATCCAAATAATTATCTGTGACTTACAGGTCAATGAGCTATTATGTACATACACACACATATATGCATACATGCATATGTGTACCTATGTGAATATATATATATAAAACCTGCACATAAGATATTAAAAATCAAGACAGCTGCCATTGAATTGATTCCTATTGTGAGCATGTGTGTGAAGGCGACATTGGGCTCCATTGAGCTGATTTTTTCCAATCAGCTGATTTTTTTTTCTTTTAAGTGAAAGAGCAGACTCAAACTTTCAACCTTTTAGTTAGCAGCATTGGTAGTTATACAAGTGTTAATTGAAGGATAAAGCATGAAGGGGTTGAGTGTAGTCTGTCAATAGGATCATAACCAAGGAGGTTTCTGTGTGGGCATGACCTTCTGAAAATCCTGGGAAATCAGCTTCTTCCTTCTTGAAGACAGGAGACACTATCTCTTTCAGCTCACTTGTCGACTGACAAGGCTGACTTCCCTGAGAGACATTGCCACTTACAAGACACATGGAACTATCCTAGTGCTCTAAGCCAGACAAACCACACAGATGCAACCAGACCTCTGAAGCCAGAGAAGCCACAGAGAGGCCCCTGCCAGCACTGAGATGCTTACAGTGCCCCTGCATCCAAAGACTTTCTACCCACTGGCCTGCGATCGTCCTGCATTTGGCTTCATTGAATGTGTTTCCTGAGTCTGAAGAGGATTTTATAGACTGGTATCACACACAGGGGCTAATATTAGACTTATGGCCTCAGACAAGACTGGGTTGGGCTGTTTTCTCAATGTTAAATTGTTCTTGTAGCTAAACCTCTCATTAAATATATGTGTGTATGTATATATGTATATGTGCATATATGTATATGTATGTGTGTGTGTATATATATATATCCATGGGCTTATTTCTCTAGTCCACCTGGACTAAGACAGCAGCCGATCACATTAACCCTTTTTACCACCCAAGAATTCCACAATGGGTGTATTTGTACTTAAATATTAAATAAATTAGAGAACACCTGCTATTACTTAGTCTTCATAACACTAATATGAATTTCTCTGATTTATGTATAATTAGTCTGCAATTGTGATTCAGAACATTAAAGTATAATATTTCTGAAACATAATTCATGTATAATTAGAAAGTAATTAAGGGGTTTGATTAACTAGTAAACTAGCTCCTTGTCAGACTGCCTGCGTTTAGAAAATTCCCGAGTCAGTAACTATATGTTGTGATCGGTGAGCAATATCTGTTAACTTGTAATCACAGGTCTGCTGAGCAACCCTTTTCACACAGAAGTAAAATCAGATAAACGACCTCCAACAGAAAGTAAAGAAAGTAGCACTAGACTCGTATTCTTCTTCTTCTCCTTCTTTTTAAAAATTTCAATTGATTTAATTTATATTTGTCCTCTTATACACTAGTGATATATGAAACTTAAAATGAATTCAAAGTCACATATACTGCTTTGACAAATAGCCATATCATGAAAACTACAACTATCATATCAGTTAGATAAATTAAATGCTTTTAAAATATAATTGGACAGTAACAATTCTATTAAAGCTAGAATAGCAAACATGATTATTTAAGGTAGAATTGTATATCTTTGTATTTTTTTTTGGGGGGGGGGCATCACTGCTCTCCGGCGGTGGGAGTAGGAGGCCCAGCCCCACTGCTGGAATTGAACCTCCGTCCCAGTGGGCCGCAGTCCCGTGCACAACCACTACGCCACCGGGGCTCAGCCCATGTTTGTATTTTTAAAAGAATTAGTAATGAGATCAGTAGTTTATCAAGTTGCAAAGCAGTTGGGAAAAAAAAACTGAGACAAATTCCTTGACAACTTTAGATATTAAGAATCTACAAGGAAAATTCTGGACAAATGATATAATAAATGAAAGATTATGAAAACAAAGAAAAGTGTTATAACATGAAATTCAGGATAATTAATATACACTGTGATAGTTCTGGTTTTATGTCAACTTGGTTAAGTCAAGACTCTTGGTCTAGAGGTTTAGCACCCAGTCATCTCCCAAAATCTGATCTAACACAATGTAATCACATCCAATCAATTGCAAGCTTCCATTCATGATAAGATTAGGGAGGAACGCAATACCCTGCTGGAATAACAGGTCTGACACAGTTGAAAAGGACATTCCCTTAGGGTTTGTCCTCCTAAGTTAAGGAGAATATGGGAAAGCCTGTTTTGTTTTTTGCAGAGTTTGGATCTTGCAACTGGCTCTTTGATGTCAGGTTCTTTGGACTTGATTCATATCAGGAAGTGAAGCTCTAGAACAAAGTTTCCCAAGGTGTGTCATATCAACCTCTGTGTGTGTGTGTGTGTGTGTGTGTGTGTGCGCGCGTGCTGGTTCAGCAGGGGCTGGAAAAGCAGATCCTCATATTTAAACCTGGATTATGGGCAAGAGGACAAAGATATTCATTGCATGCAGGGTAGTGAATTGCTGTTATTGATTGTTGTTTTTTTTTCCTCCCTGAAAAAGAAATAATAGGTCAAATAAGTTTGGGAACAATGGTTCTCAACCTTCGTAGTGCTGCAATCCTTTAATACAGTTCATGTTGTGGTGACCCCTAACCATAAAAATTTATTTAAACACATCAATTTGTTTTTGTTTTTTGTTTTTTTTTTTTAGGCATCACTGCCCTGGTGGTGGGTAGGAGGCCCAGCCTTTGCTCCTGGGAGCCGGAATCGAACCTCCATCCCAGTGGGCCGCAGTCCCGCGCACAACCACTACGCCACCGGGGCTCAGCCCCATCAATTTGTTTTAATATCTGTGGCAGTCATATGCTTATGTTAACTTTATGATTGAAATGTGGAGGTGGAGTCTAGCCTGTTAATCTGGAGATAGCCATTGAGTAGCCAATGAGGCTTTGTGTGGGCATGACTTTCTCCTGATATGTCTGGGAAATCTCATGATATTTCCCTTGGGGAGATGAGAAGCTATCTCCCTAGTTGTTGGGAGTTAGTCTCAGAGACAATGAATTACGGACAAGACAAGATGGCAGTGTCTGAGCTGCTGCAGGAGCCACAGGAGAAGCCACATACCCTTGTCCTGATGGAACCAGACCTCTGAAACTGCAAGAGCCATGAGGAGACCCCTGTCAGCGCTGAGTTGCTTCTACCACCACTGGATGCTGTTGACGGACCCTGGGCCCTGGAAATGAGGAGGCATGAGGGGACCCCTGCCAGCGCCGGGACTCTGCACCCACTGGTCTCTAACTTCATGAGTCGGAAGGAGACTTTATAGACTTATATCGGGCATAAGGGTTAATATCAGACTTATGGCTTTAAACTGGACTGGACTGGGATGCTTCCTCAATGTCCTATTCC
Source organism: Nesogale talazaci (assembly GCA_004026705.1). NCBI lineage: Eukaryota > Metazoa > Chordata > Mammalia > Afrosoricida > Tenrecidae > Nesogale > Nesogale talazaci. The sequence continues at coordinate 27,185 of PVJH01003469.1, forward strand.
TCTGGTATATAAACCATACCCTCATAGCCATACGTGTGTCTATGGATTTGTTCCTCTAGTCTACCCTGACTATCTCTCTCTCTCTCTCTCTCTCTCTCTCTCTCTCTCTCTCTCTCTCTCTCTCTCTCTGCCTTCTTCTCTGTCTTACTCTGTATTTTTCTACACAAACTGATCACTTTTGCATGTTTAATTTTTTTTCACTTATTGCTCTGAACAGAATCATTAAAGAAAAACATCTACCCATTAGAGATTAACTTCTGAAAGCAAGAAATGAAAAAGATCTTAGTAACAAAAATAACCCTATGTACTATGCTGAAAGCATGGTTCTATTTGTAAAGATAATTGACCATTAATACAATCATTCCTAAATATTCACAGAGGATAGGAGGAGGAAAAAAATTGGTCCCAAGATCCTGAATGATACCAAATTCCAGGAATGAACCAAATCTCTTTTATAAGATAGTTAAGAATTTGCAGTATTATTTATGCCTATTCTCCTGCATACTTTAAATCATCCCTGCATTGATTATACTACAGAACATAATATAAATACTTTGTAAATAGTACCTTGTACTCTCACTTAAGTACTGAAATAGTTCTTTGGCTACTTAATTTCTTTTTTTTTTGAGCTTTGAAAATATGTTCATCCCTGATTATTTGAATCATGTCATGTGAAATCAGTGCAGAGGTGGCCCCAATATGTAACTATGAAAGTTATCCCTGGGTTTCACTTGGAAGGCAAGTAACTGTTGAAAGAGCATTAAATATTTTCCCAATGACAGGACAGTCAGACAATTACGGCCAGGAAAAAAAAAAGATAAACATTAAGTTTCTGCCTGCTCTTGGGCAAGTACTTTACTATAATTTAGCTTCATACCATTTCTAATGCTAAATATTTCATAAATGATTTAGTCTGTTATCATTTTTTTGGGGGGGGAGGGGTATCACTGCTCTCCGGCGGTGGGAGTAGGAGGCCCAGTCCCACTGCTGGAATTGAACCTCCGTCCCAGTGGGCCGCAGTCCCGCGCCCGACCACTACGCCACGGGGGCTCAGCCCCTGTTATCATTCTTAAAGAGGCTTGGTAGCACGATAATTAAAGTGCTCGGTTGAAAGCAGAGAAATCACTGGTTTGAACTCACCAGTTTTTCTATGAGACAAAGATGAGACAGCCACTTCCATAAAACCTTGGAGACCCTCTGGGGCAATAGTGACTTTGTAAGTTGTGCCCTTCACTCTCCTAGAAGTGACTTATCATTGTTATTATGTGCATATACACCAAGTAAAAAGAACATAAGAGAAATGTGAACTGCCAAGAGAACCACCAATGTCCCTAGAAAGTTTTCAGCAACAAAATAAGAGTGAATAATAATCTTTCAGTTTATTTAAATTGAACCTAACAACCTAGTCAATTTATATTAGTCAGAATACTTAAAAGCTCTGAAAAGTGTTTCCTTTTTATTGAAGTGCTTATAATTTAGCATGTAATGTCACCTGAGAAAAACTGTTTTGTATATTATAGTCTGAATGAGAAGAACAAATTAGCAGCATCTTCTTCTCGCTTTCTCATAATCTTTAATTGTCAAAATTGTGGAAGGGATTTTAAAAACATTGGGTCTATTAGTTGTCTGTTCCTTGGGGGTACTCAGGGCTAGAATCAACTCGACAGCAGTGAGGATTTTTGTGATTTTAATTGTGTTATTGAAACATCTAGATCTGTGATAGATTTATTATTGTTATTATTATTATCATTTTATGTGGCCAACATATTCCTTTCACTTTCCACCTTCATAACGGGGCCAATACACAACATTATGAGAAATAGGGAAATGCTACACATGCGAAAGTTGGACAATGAGCAAGGATGACCACAGAAGAATTAACGTATTTGAATTAATGAAAACATGATAGACTTCTAGGAAAAGCACCACGGGACAAAGAAATCTGTCTCGGAAGACATCTATCTGACACTTCTTACCAGTAAGGATGGTGAGACTTTGTTGAATATACTTTAGGCATGTTATCAAGAGAGATTGGTTCTTGGTAAGAAGCATCATGTTTGGGGAAATAACAGGTCAGCAAAGGAGGAGGTGGAAAAAGATGGATGGATTGACACCAGGGCTGCACCAATGAGCTCCAACATCAGGGCAAACTCACGCAAGAGCAAAGCAGGATCAGGCAGTGCTGGGTCCCTGGTAAGTAAGTAAGTAAGGCTGCAAGGAATCTGAACAGAGCTGAAGCCGCATCACAACAACAGTACCACCACTGCTTCTGTTCTTGTGTGAGCAATAAGTATTTCCTGTGCATGTTTGAAAATGTTCTTTACAAACCTGAATTATATTTCCAGATAATAATTTCTGACTAAGATGCATTCAATTTTCTGATTAAAATATCCAGTCTTGATACAACAATCACAGCCATCAATTAAGACTCTAAGTTGTATGCGAGGGAACACTCAAAACAAGTGCAAATAAATGGAATATTAAAGCTCAAAGAACCCAGCTTATTTTTTAACCCAAAGATGATGCGGGGCCTTATTGCAGTTGGTCATCAAGGCCTCATGGTGGCACGATCTGACTCTTCCGGGGAGTAATTGGGTATCACCAAGGTTCCCACAAAAGGGAGTTGGAAGTATCGAGGTTTGAGAGCACCTCAGAAGTCAGATCAACACACAGCCATCTACTTCTGCAATAAGCCGGTCATGGAACACTCGGTGGAACATATGTCTCCTCTGACACAAAGGGACATGCCATGAGACACATTCAACTTGATCGCAGCCGGTCCTAGTCGTTGTTTAGCCATTAGCGCCTGTGATGATAAACAGAAGAGAATGATTTGCGAAATGAGTGATAAAAAATAAAACCAGTGTGTAGGTGTATGGTATGTTTTAAGGAAATAGAATTAAGTCAGGACCTGAGGAAATAAGAGATGGTCTCTTCTGTGGAGGCCAACTCAATCTACAGAAAAAGGTAGGTTGGCCAATACAAAGGAATACACACATTTGCACTTCCTCTTGGAGCTAACTGGGCAGATAGCCATGGAATGGCATAGCCTCTAAAGTTTAAGCGCCTTCTCATAGGAATGGGCAAATTTTCTTTAAGACAAGGCATTAAAAAAAAAAAAAAAGACAAGGCATCCTGCTTAAGAAGTTCCTCTCTTTGAAGTTATCCCAAGTCCTTTAAAATGATGATGATCTCATCTTCTGAGTATCTGCTATAATGTCTTTGCTTCCATTAGACATTTGCTTGTGACATTTTGATGCGCTTTCCAATTGCGATGAAATGTAAATGATACTTGTATTGGAGAATTTATATTTTGGGAAATCAGAAGAGTGAACAGGTTTCCCCAGCAAGTCCATTGAAAAAGTCTTAGTATCAATTTTAGTATAAAGCCGTGCTTTGGATATCTTTAGTGCTTGAGGCATGTACTAAATGCATATGGCCCCCACACCACAGACACATGTACTAGGCTTTCTTGCATCAACAGAGGAAGTGAATTAAAACAACTGCGCTTTCAGTAAAGCTTATGTATAAGATTAGGAGACGCCTACAGTAGGTTCTATCTGTTTTCTCATCTCCCACACAGTTCATATCAAAGCTTTCCTTTATATAATAAACATGAAGACAATATATGAACGCTGCTGTATTATGCATCAAGGTCCAGCTGAGACTATCAATCTCACACCCAGAAAAATTCTTTCTTCTTAAGTCTTTTGTTCTCATAAATAATAGAAGTAACATAATGGATTGTGCAAATGGCTTTCTGTTAAGGGGGGAAAGAAGAGAAAACAGTAAAGAAAGGAAAATAGTTAATGCCAGGTCTGTGTGCTGTCGTGGGTAAATTGTTGGGTTGCTAATCAAAACATCAGCAGCTTGAAACTGCCAGCTGTTCATGGGAGCAAGACAAAGCATTTGCTTCTTTGTGGATTTACAATCTGGGAAAGCACTGGGCAGTGTGCTTCTGTGTCAGATTGCCATGAGCTGGAATCAATTTGATGGCAGTGAAATTGTTTTCTGTCGTTTTGTGTTTTTGTTATTTTTTTAGTTCAAGACAGTGCTTTTGTTTGTGTGTGTGTGTGTGTGTGTGTGTGTGTGTGTGTTTTGGGCATCACTGCCCTCTGGTGGGAGAAGGAGTCCCAGCCTTACTCCTGGAGAGCTGCTGCTGGATTTGAACCGCCAACCCAGTGGGCTGCAGTCCCGTACACAACCACTATGCCACCAGGGGTTCAGGCCCCTCACGACAATGCTAATGAAGAAAGAAAATCTTATTCAGAGACTAGATCTATGAATTCCTAGCTGCTTTTTCAATTTTAATAAAAATTACTTTGGGTACTACTTGTAAAAATAAAAGCTCATTATTTTATTATTTTGGGGGGGGGGGCATCACTGCTCTCCCATGGTGGAAGGAGGAGGCCCAGCCCCACTGCTGGAATTGAATCTCCGTCCCAGTGGGCCGCAGTCCCACGCACAACCACTAAGCCACCGGGGCTCAGCCCTAAAAGCTCATTATTAAGAGAATGAAAACATGAAGAACAAAATCAAAGCAAAATTCATCGAGAATCTTAACCCTATTTTCATGATGATAATGATCATCGTGAACATTTTGCTGTGTATTCATACTTTGAACTCTGCATTCACACATTGCACTCACCTCCATGTGCATGTACTCCCACACACTTACCCAGCACACGTCTACTTTGTTATAGAAGTGTGATCTTTCTTGTTCTCTGTCTACAATGATCTTTTGATCTACTATTCTTTCTTTGTGAGCCTTTTTTTTGTTTTATTTTGTTTTGTTTTTGGTGGTGGTGGGGGGGGGGGCATCACTGCTCTCCGGCGGTGGGAGTAGAAGGCCCAGCCTCACTGCTGGAATTGAACCTCCGTCCCAGTAGGCCGCAGTCCCGCGCACAACCACTACGCCACCGGGGCTCAGCCCCTTTGTGAATCTTTTAATGTTCTGAATTTCTAAATATTGAACTGGCCTAAGGCCTTACCATTTCTATACTCATCTATCTGATAATCACAGTTGTGTTTTAGACTCATTTATACACTGGCAACCCGAAAATGTCTGCATTTAAGAATTCTAATTTCAGCTAAGCCCTGGTGGCATAGTGGTTGTGTGCGGGACTACAACCCATAAGGTTGATGGTTCAAATCCAGCAGCAGCTCTCCAGGAGCAAGGCTGGGCTTCCTACTCCCACCAGGGCAAAAAAAAAAAAAGAATTCTCATTTCATAAATGCTAAGATAGCATCAATAATTGAATGTCCATGTGCATGTCAAAATTAAAATACCTGAAATTAATTTTTTTTCTTTACAGACTTTAGATACTCTTTCTCATTATTGCAGAGAGAGTTCTGCTGAAATAATGACTCTTTACTCGGCTGATGAAGAAACACGAAACTTTCTATGGCAGCACAGCTTCACAGGAACCCTTGAGATTGGGCTATATAGTTCACCTGGTTCCACCAGGTGACTGGGTGTTCTGATTGAGAGTCTTGCTGACAGGAGTGGTCATTCCATCTATCAGTCATCGTGGTCCATTTCTCCTATGGCTTTCAATTCTGAGAATAGTATTACCAGGTACTGAAATGGGTTCAAAATGCAAATGTTTTGCTATTTTATTATTTCCTGTAATCTTATTAGCATGCTGGAATATTTTTCCTTATGCTTTTCATTGCTGGCCAGTCCAGCACATTCTAGGTGAATTTGATGGGTAAATAAGATAAAAAAAAAAAAACCCTAAGAATTATGATTTGTATAAAGAAATGTAGAGAAAAAAAAGAAATGTAGACACGTGGCATAGTTTATTTAGATAATTTTAATAAAGCAGATCTTTGCTATTGTTACTGAGCATCTATTCCTAGAGAACGTAAGGGAAACATTAAAAACTGCTTTGTCAGGCTGAACCCCGGTAGCGTAGTGGTTGAGTGCAGGACGGTGGCCGACTGGCTTGGCGATTCAAATCCAGCAGCAGCAAGGCTGGGCCTTCCACTGCCATCAGAGGGCAGTGATTCCTAATTAAAAAAAAAAAAACTGCCTTGTCCTGTGCTATTGTGACAATAGATGCTATCTTGTAGCCTGTGTGTTATATTTGTCATTGTTTCACAATTGCTGTTCTATTGTAATCATCTAAATAAATCAGTAGGCATCCTTGTTTTAACTGAATAGCTTACTTAAAAAGTATTCAATTGGGCTGAGCCCCAGTAGCATAGTGGTTGAGTGCAGGACTGCGGGTCACTGGCTTGGTGGTTCAAATCCAGCAGCAGCTCTCCAGGAGCAAAGAGGCTGGGCCACCCACTCCCACCAGGGGGCAGTGATTCCCCCTCTCAAAAAACAAACAAAAAACAAACAAAAACAAAAAGTATTCAATTGCATTAAAACATCTGAACTTAAGTAACTTTAAACAACTTTCATTATATAAACTATATACATTGTTAGGTTATATGAAACTATCTTGATTAAACCATTCTATAAATCACAGAACTATATGCCAATGCTTTCAATGGTTATTATCTAATAATTACACATTAATTCAAACTCTGGATACCATTTTAGAAACTGTAGAAAACTCACTTCTTTAGGAACTAGTACAGATAAAAAATCAGACTGACATTCAAAGTTCAAGGTTAAAGATGATGTACTACAATGACAATTGTAAGACAGGAAGACAGCAATCAAATTTAGCTAAATGTATCTAGATAATCAGATAGTTTCTTAGATAATAGTCAAGGATATGCAATTTATTCTGCAGAAAGGAAGAAAACAAAGACAGAACAATGTTAAGTTTGTAAGGCCTTGCTCACACTTTCAATATTTCAGGGATAAAATGACTAAGAGTGTCTTCCAGAAGAAGCTGTTAACTGTTGAGGGCCTACTTAGAAATAGATTTCCAACATTTTAGTGTAGATGAATAGTTTATAAAACAGGAGCTAAGTATTCAGATCACAAATATAGAAAAATTCTTAGAAAAAGAAATTATTATTTTTATATGCTGCTTACTCTTCAGAAATAGATGTTACTTCAGTCATCAGCTTATTGTATGACAATTAATTTCATTAATCGATGCTTGTGTACAAGCTAGGCATCTGTTTAGACTAGAGTCTAGGGAATACGGGTAAATAACCTTAATATGGACTCTAACTTCAGTAAGTTTCAGTTAAATGAGAGATAAAAACCAATAAAAGAATGTAAGAGTCACAAGGGCAAAGACTGATATTTCATCAGTGCTTTAAAATACCCTGGTGGGGAATTTGAATTGGACCATTTTTATTGAATAAATGGGTAAAATTGTGTGTAAGCAGGGACATGAAGGAACACTGGAAATGATCTTAGCCAAGAACAGATGAAAGGAGCATTTTGTCAGGGGCAAAGTGCTTCTGGCAGGAGAATGGATAAATGAAAACAGAGATATTACAGGTAGTGGCACACTGATCACATAGGTTTTCTAGCTTCATGAAAGAAATGGAATTTCATCTTTAGCGAAACAGAGAGCCATTAAAACTTTGTCAGTAGGGTGCTTACAAGATTTGATTTTACACTTAGAAAAATTGCTTCAGATTTATTTGCTTCTATGTGCTTCTCTAAGAAATGGTTTTACATGAAGTGACCCAAAGTCACTCAACCCACTTACTGATGAACACAGGGTTTCTGTGACTTTTCTTTACTTTTAAATATAAGCTGCATAGCTAGATTCAACTGCAAGAAGCATTTATATTAAAATTATAAGGCTATATTTGTTTGCTTAATTTCAACTAAACTATCAGATTACCTTCTGACAAAATTCCTCTTGGTGGATGAATCACTTAGTACATCCATCTCTCTTCATCACAATTTCCAGAGGACTTTATTGACAATTTTGGCCCCTGTTTCTTTCTTTCTATCTATCTATCTATCTATCTATCTATCTATCTATCTATCATCTATCCACCTATCTCTTAAAATGCTTTATTGGTAAATGATCTACATGTTATACAATTTAATAATTAAAGCATATCAAGAAGATTGTACAACTATTGCCATAATCAATTTTAGAACTGTTTTTATTTTTAAAAGAAGAAAAGAAAGAATGCTCTTTATTGTTAAGGGCAATTTTGGAACTCCCAGACTAAAAAGAAAGAAAAGAAAAAGCACTAAAGAAGTATCCTTACCTGAGAAAAATGGAGCCAGAGTGCATTTCTTGATACAGACAAAGCCTTAGCTGGAAATTAATCATGCGACTATAGAACATGCATGCCATTACATCTAGAATCAAAATTTCCTTTAATTTCTGTCCTCCCCCTTTTTCTCTATATCTCAGTCTTTAACAGCACAGTCTTCCCATTGTCCCCTTTAAACAGTTTTATTGGGATGGCTAGACCATGGGTTGGAGAACCCCTTACAAATGAGGTTCCTATATTGATTTGCATAGACTATTTCTGAGCGGTATGTACTATACCTGGGTATTGATCTTCACTCTGTCACCGAAAAGATGTACCTACATTTCTGAGCATGTCACTTGCCTCTTTGGGATGGAATGATTCCACAGGAGAGACTTGGGCAAGAATATCTAAAGAGGATTAACCCTCTCTGAAGCGGAAACAATTGAAGCAGAAGTCTATATGTCAAATATGTTAAAATAATTAAAGTACTGAGTGAAAAAAAAAAAACTCTGAAAACAGATTATTCAGAGAGCAGCACGATTTCCTAAAATGTATGATATATTTGACCAGAACAGAGCTCTGCTGGCCTGAGACTGAAGGCCAGTCACCAAACCCCTGTGAAGTGACATTTTTCCATATTTTAAAAGGATAATGATAAACTAGCTTCCTCTAACTCAAAAACCTTAAGTGCATTAAATGAGAAATGTCTGAATGCTATAAATACTAATATAATGCTTTCTATTTTTACTTTTCAAACTTTTAGATTTCATTGAAATCTAGGTGACACAAGCCATTTGTGAGAGGTTGCTATCTGAAGTGTGGAAAGTTCAAACCCACCTAGGGGTTCCAAGGAAGAAAGGCCTGGATAACTTTTCCTTAAAGATTACAGCCAAGAAAGTCACACAGAATAACTCTCCTCAACCATATGGGATCATCAGGAGTCAGGAAATTAAAACCAACACATTTTCTCAAGTATTGTACAATGGGTCTGCTGGTATATTTTAGCTTTCTTTTAAGTAATTAGCAATTACTTGAACATTTCAAACATATTTCGTTTCTAAAAAAGGCTGAGTTGACTTTATTATTCCATGGTATCTAACCCTGCATTCATTTGCTGACACCTGCACATCTTTGCATGTTACCATTCGCATGCCAGTCTCTGATAATACAGAACCAAAAGACAGAAACACATAAAACAAAGGATCCTCTGTCCTCATATTTTAGTATATTAAAAAAATTCACCAAAAGACAGAAGTACGCAAAACAAAGGCTCTCCTGTCCTCATATTTTAATATATCCAAAAAATTCACATAGAGAATATTTTTTCCTTTTGTGACTTTTTTTAGATACTTTCCTCAGACTATAGCCGTGATTGATTTAGCAAAGCATGGGGGAACATTAGTGGAAGAAGGGGCAGAAAAGTTTCATCAGATCTCACACAGACTGGCTAGGCACAGTTATGTTTGAGAAAGAAAATTTTGGTTAGTACCAATGGTTTCCTTATCGAGATGTTATCTTGAATTTTTTTAATAAAAAGCCCCATTCCATGAATGGGTTTATAAAGCAACATCAAAATTAATCAACCAGCTCTTTTTGTCAGTAAAAGCATGTATATTAATTAGTCGTGAAATGTAAATGCTTCTGAAATGTTACTGCCGGTGTTTATTGCATTGAAATTCACTTTCTAGTCACATTTTTTAGGTGATGTGATTATTTCAGGGACTCACATGAAGCATGCCATGTCCTCTTAGCAGAAAATCTAGAGAAGACCTGTCGATTTTTCAAGAAGGAAGACATCCATTTTCCATCTCATATTGCCCATATTTAAGTACATACTCTCAGGTTAATTGCAAAAGATGGACAGGCATGAGGGTCCATTTTATCATTTTCAAGCAGTCCTGTAAGCACAGAACACAGAACTTAAAGCACCACACTGCTAACTAAGAGGTCCGCGGTTTGAATCCACCAGCTGTTTCTCGGATGGAAAGAGAAGACAGTTGGTTTCCTGCCTTGGGAATGTTTTGAGTCAGTTTTATCCTGTCCAGTAGGGTCCTTATGAGTTAGAATCAACTGAACAACAATAGGTTATAATGAGTCATTACTGTTGTTTTCAAAGTAATGATACTGAGTCATTTTATATTTTGAAATCCAGGATACAGCGGTATTTTGCATATGCCAACATTCCAAAAAAGCCCTAGAGATGAGCAAAACTCATATGTGAAGCGCACTCCTTTTAATAGCAGATCATTGAGGAACACATCAACACAGTCATTTTTTAATCTGTCCATCGGATCTGAAATGAAGAAAAAGCAGCAATGACAACCCAAATCTTTGGCCTCTCCTGTGGTTGACCAGTGAACCATGGCATCGGTGTCTGCCGCTCCACTTTCCGGGCTTCCATCTGTGGCTCCAAATGCCAACACAAGTCTGATGGATACAGTTATCTCGTTTGGACGTGCCACGTTTTTTGCACATTTTGACATTCTGATGACTTAACGTTTCATAAACTGTGTGCCAGGCAATTGTCATTCTCTGCTGCTCTGCAGGGGGAGGGGCTCAGGAAGCGGTGACACACAGGCGTCACAGGCAAGGAGGATGGGTTTTAACTCCCAAGAGTCTATTTTTAATTAAGAAGAAAAGTCATTCACAATTGCAAATCTTTGAGAGATCATTCATCCTCTAAGCATAGCAGAAGACAAAATATCATCTCGCTAAAACACGTCTCTGCCATCAAAAACAGCATTCCAGTTCTCAGATGTGAAAATATTGACAGCCCTCCTCCTCAGACATTTTCGAAATTGGTGAATTTTAATTGCACAAATAATTGAATTCATCATAATTATATATCTGTGCTGATAATAATGATAATTACAATTATATAACCAAACCAGAAGTATTATTATAATTATTAATTATTATTATCTTGTTTTAAAGTGGAATGATGAAGTTGTGTTTGATTGAACAAATTAGAGGATTCAGAATAAAAATAAAAAGAGCATAATGAATTAGGCTAATGAAATTCTAACCTGAATGTAGTGGATTCTTTTCAATCTCAGGAGACATATATGATAAAATACTGCTGGCTTCAAAAGCGTCTGGGATGACACAGTTTATGCATTGTTCAATATTCTTTGGGAAACACAATCATGAAGACAAAGAGGACACTTCCTATTTATAATTAAGCTGAGGAGTAAAACATGGAAGAAGAAATAAAGTAGAATATAGCAAGTTGTCCTTGAATCTGCAAAATATTCATACTTTTGAAATATAAGTTCACAGGATGAAATTCATCTCAGCAAAATGACTATGTTCTATCCAAGTTAGCTCGTGACAATGAATAATACACACCTCTGTATAGCTCTGTTGGAGCCCTGAGATCAGGTCAGAAAGATGGTGTGCAACTGACACTGGCATAACAACTCAAAACTCCCAGCCAACCAGTCAATCTGACTCAAAGACTTCACAGGACACAGTAGAACTGCCCTTGGGGTTTTCTCAGGCTGTAAATTTTTACAAAAATAGAATTTCATCTTCCTCCAAGGAAATTGTGTTAGCAGCCCGATTTATAATTCACTAGACTACAGGGATCCTGACATCACCATACTGAAAACTCCAGATTCAGGGCCATCGGACTGATGCTGATTCATAAGGACCCAAGATTGTAACTCTTTACCTAATTGGAAAGGTCCAATTGTACCAGAAAGCTGGCAGCTTTGATCTGCTGACCTGGCAGCTAGCACCCAATACATAGCCACAATGCCAGCAGGGCTCCCCGTTATCTTGGAAGTCAGGAGATAGGGACAATGCTGCAAATAGAAATGATGATGTCGCTCAGTGAGTGGTTCCTGTAGGCCACTTTTTTCTTTTTCTCTTCTTTTTTTAAAGCAGACTTTATAGTTTCTGTTTAGAGACAAGCTGGGAATTAAAACTTCTGCAATTTGTTTAAAACCATAGGCCTCTTGGTTTGCTGCGTGTGAAGACAGGCTAAACAGAGATGAGTTCTTATGAGGTTTGCTCTGTTACTTCCAAAGGGAAAGCCAGGAGGGGAGAAAAAAATCTTGTCTGGACGTTGCTTCATATAATCACATCTAATAACATATGTATTTCCCTCGACTTAAAATGCTAAAACATCTTTTTTTTTCCTGTGAAATAGTTCCAGGTAAGTAACACTGTCGCCGGCATTCAAAATGTAATACAAACACCTGCTCCTTCTCCAGCATACCTGAAAGGAAGTAGGCACTCTTCTACTCCCATGTGTGAACTGTGAGAGTTTATAATAAATTCCAATTTAATTAGTAAACCTAGCCACGGAATGGAATATCATCATTCTTTTGATTTACCACTCCTATCCATTAGCTTCTGCTATGTATGCTGGCATGGATTTCATAAACAATAATAAAGCAAGTCAAGAGCAGTTCAAGGAACTGGCCCTCTATTCCTAAGAAGAGAAGACTCCTAACTCAGTCCTTCTTCAAAATCTCCATCTCAGGGCCTTTGACCCCACCGGGTTTGACTCCAGAGGCTGGTAGGGTGTTTTCTTTTTCCTTTGGCTCTTTTTCTCCAGCTGCAGACGGGTCTTTCTGATTCAGCAGAGTAGGTTGCAGTCGCTGCAGAGGGAAAACAGCCTCCCACACAGGAGAACACCTTGGTGGGAAAATTTCCTGGTCCCATAATGAGACACTAACATTATTGCCCCTGGCTGGGTCTACATATGTACCAGAAGCAGAGCTGAGGACGTTGGAATGTTTAGTATTCAGTAGTAAAATATCTAACAGATTTCCCAAAATACCCCGGAGAACATAATTCTTCAAATAAATCATTACTGCAGGCAAAACACACAATTTGAGAAAAAATGTGTTTTCTGTTGCTTAAACATTTGCACATGAAGAAGTCCCCAAATGCGCATGTTGTTACCCTTGCTACAATTATGACAAAAATCCTAAGTTTCATAATAATTCAGAGGGGCATATTCCTTAAAATCTTTCAGGATACATCCTCAGCCTTCTTATTTTAGTTTGTATTTTTTAAGTATTTCAAGTAAGTTTAGTGATAACTATTTTTTATAATCTATGTTAAAAATTTCTTGCTAATATCTTCTTTCTAAACATCTATGTAACATTTATGTCCAATTGCTTGTCTTCATATTTTTCACATATAGTTCACCATATATTGCCATATATTGTCTTCATGTTTGTTTATTATCTTCACATTATGATATATTTGCCATAATATTATATCTCTGGGATACCAGGAATTTAAATTTCTTTATATGTAATATGTATCTGTTACATTGAAAGCTAATTCCTATTACATTTAAAATTCTGTACAATTTCTAATAATTACTTAAGTATGACTGAATTTCAATAAGGCTGAAGGTTTTCAAGGCGTTTTAACAAAAAAAAAAAAAAAAAAGCCCAAAGGAAATCGCAAGGGATTTAAGAAATATATGGAACTGAATAGAACCCAGTAAACTAAAACATTAGGAAATCACCTGTGCTGGTCTAAGGCAAAAATCTATGCCCTTAAATGAAATTTTGTAATATAAGTGAGATGTAGTGAATTAATAAGACCTTTCTAGCCAAAACTTCTCATGTGTATAGTATAAATTCTGTCTATGCCTATTTATGATCTAATTTTGGTGTGAATTCTTCTCTATGCTAATAGGAAAGACAAAGGTGGGATTAAGTCAACACGTCCATAGAGAGTGTAGAAAATAACCATTGTTTGTTTCTTTGGCAGCATTGCAGGGCTGAAAGACAAAAACCCACCTCCGTTCACGTCATTGCTCTGTGTGGAACAGTTATCTCAGAGGCACAGGGAGAAAGCCCAGGGCCATCAGAAGCAAAGACGGCCCCCATGGAGTGTGCTTGAGATCCCTGTCTGAAGTGGCCCAAGACAATGACAGAGCAAAGGAACCAGAGGTCCAGCCAAGGAGACCATGAGACAGAGCAGCAGAGCAGTATGGAAATGATGAGCCAGTGAAACAGATTCTCTGACCCAAAACACAGAAATCAAGAGACCATAATATGCCTGAGAGCCGGGACCAAAGAGACGTGGCTGCTGGCTGAGGCGATGCACTGCTGTGGATTATGACTACATCCTTACTGTCTACTGATCTTGACTTGTGGCAACCTCTTAACTGCTCTAGCAAAGCCCCTTAATTGGGAGACTTGTCTGTGAGTTCTGTGTGCCCATTACAAGGAATTATTGGGAAGAATACGTGGAAGAAGGATGGAGCATGTAAGCATGTCAGATCTCTGACTTGTGGCAGTAGGGAAGCCAGAGATCAGATGGGCCCTCCCACCGTCACCTGCCTCAGCCCTCACTGCACCATTTGCATAATAAGAAAGTTTAAAAAATAAAATCTGAGAATTCAATTTAGACTTTGGGGAAGTAAACATGCAACTAGGTCAGAGAAAGAAGAAAGAAAGAGGTCTAGCAAAATTGAAAGCAAAAGAATTTTTTTGAATGAAACGAAGGCTGATTCTTTGAAGGTTAATGATAATGGTAAATATTTAGGCCAGAATATCTAATTTTTTTCCTAATGAAACAGTCTCAAATAAACAATAATCATCATGTACAATCAGATCAACCTTCTTTCTTCCCCATCAAAATCCCATCCCATAGCCTGGTGCTAATGAAGAGGTGAAGTTATGATATCATTTAAAAATGGGATTTGCGGTCAGACTCTGTAGGTTGAAGTCCCAGGCTTTTCACTGACTAACTGCGTTTCTCCCAGGAAAGTGCTCAAACCTCTCTTTCTACACTTTTCACCATCTTTAAAAGGTTTCAGAAAGGAAACTATATCATAGGAGCATTATGACAGAAAAGTGCATCAACATTTATAACTCACCTGAGTCATCCTTGTACATAAAAAACATAAATAATTTGTCTTAATTTTTAAAAATTTTTATAAGGTATGGGAGACTTTTCCATGAACTGCATATGCCTCTTGCCAACACTGAAACTTGGACTATAAGTACAATGCTTTATGAAATTGTGTCTTACCTACGTTTTCACTTCATATCATTTCCAAATATGTCTTCGCATTCTTTGGCATGTTTTTTTTCCCCCAAGTCAAAATCTAAGTGTCATTTTACTCCACACATGAATGGGAATCAACTTGATGGCTAGACTTTTTTGTTTGTTTTTTTTCCCCTAACTATAGGATAACCTTAAAGTATTTCTTTGATGGGCAGAATATGTTAGAAGTAGATTGGCTCATAGAAGTTGACACAGTTTCCACTAGCTCTATCTCCTGGTGTTCTTGCTCTTAGAACTGAAGAAACCCAGCCAAAAAAGACGTTCATGAGGATCTTAATGAGCTCATTGTCAGTAACAACATCTTGATCAGTGGTTCTCTACCTTCTAATTGTCGCTACCCTTTCATACAGTTCCTCGTGCAGTGGTGACTCCACAGCCATAAAATTATCTTTGTTGCTACTTCATCACTGTAACTTTTTTACTGTTATAAATCAGGTAATCCTATGAAAGGATTATTCAACCCCCAAAGGGGTCACGACCCACAGCTTGAGAACTGCTGCTTTATGTGTATGCGTGAAAGTGCATCCAGATTTTTCTAAGTCTTCTTCAAGCCAGTGTAGTAAAAATGAACAGCATCGACAGAGTTCTACCAAACTGAAAAAATGCACAGTAGAATAGATATTATATGAATCGTTTGCATTATGGGATGGCTTGGAACAGAGCAATATCTTATCAATATCCCTGGTTTCCAAGAGGATATTGTTACTGAAAGTAGCATGTGATCAAACAAAGTTTTTGTTTTTGTTTTTTTTTACAAAACAATCTTATCACCCTCAAAGTACTCTGTGATTTCAATCTTTGAAACTCTTCCAACTCATTTATTTGGATGTCTGACAGCACCTCCTTCATTTGTTTTTCTTCACCTCTTCTCTGTCATCAAATCACTGTCCTTGTATGTCCCTCTTCATTTTTGGAAACAAAAAGAAGTTACACGGAGTGAGGTCAGGTGAAGAGGGTGTATGGGGCAATCGAGGTATTGCTGTGTGTGTGTGTGTATATATATATATATATATATATATATATATATATATATATATATATATTTTTTTTGCAAAAAACTGGAGCACTGAGCTGGCTGCATGAACAAGTGCACTGCCATGGAGACAAAGTCAGTCTCCCATCTGCCATAAATTGGGCCTTATATGTAGAGCACTATTATTCTTTTCAAAACCTCTAAATCAGTGGTTCTTAACCTTCCTAATGTTACGACCCATTAATATTGTTCCTCATGTTGTGGTGACCCTCCCAATCACAAAATCATCTTCATTACTACTTCACAACTGTAATTTTGCTACTGTGATGAATTGGGCGACCCCTTTGAGAAGGTAATTCGACTCCCACAGGGGTCATGACCCACAGGTTGAGAACTGCTGCTCTAAATTGAAAGTTTGATAACAGCCTGACCTGGTGAAATGAACTTCAAATGCACTGAGCAGACATTTTCTTCCTTTGGGAAGCTGGCGTACATCCAGAATGAGGTTTGTCATCAATTGATATTTCGCTTTTTTTGAATTGAGAAAACCATTTGTACACATGAGTTTTTCACACAGTGCTGTCCTCGTAAGGTGTGTTCAACATCACAACAGTTTTGGTGACATTTTACCCTGAGCACAAGTCAAAATCTCACAGCTGCACACTGGTCCCTTAAATCAGCCATCACAAAAAACAAAGTTCGAGCAACATTGCTTTTATGAAGAAGGCACTGTGACCAGAGAGAACCATCACAGGCGATGGCCCAGGGCACCCTAACTCGGAGTGAGCTGGTCGATGACACTCCACTCTGCCCAGCATAATTCTGTTTCTTGGTAGTGCTTTTTGTATGTTTAAAGATCTTTATATATATCTGGATACTTTTATCACTGGTTGGAGAGTGGAAGATGTGATAAATAGCTTAAGCCTGAAATGTAAGAAAGGGTGATGCCGATTCTACTCTTCATGTCATTAACCACATTATAAAACAAAGAAAAATCATATGCTCACTGTAATTGATTAACAATTTTTCAATACCATTCTCATTTCTCTTTAGAAAACTTTGTAAACTGTAGTCAGGGAACATGGCAAGAATCGTGCTCGAGAAGATAGTTGCCTCTATTAAAAAGAAATGCTAATTATCCTGACTCAATCTCATATCCCTGGGGCAGACAGGAAGAGAAAACCTTCACATAGTTTCTGCCCTTCACTCAAGTGTCTGGTCTTCCTAACTGTGAGAGCAAAGTTTTGAGTTTTTATTTTATTTTTTTTTTGCTTGTTGTGCCTCTGTCTCCAGCACCAGATAACTAGGAAAGCAGCTTAATGGGATTTGAGCTTTAATTGTATTGTCAATGTTTATTCTAAAATGTTGGGAAATGTCATTTGCTTGTAATGGAAGTGAAATGAAAGACTCGTTGAGAAGCCAGCAAAAAAAAAAACGACAGAGGCCTGTGTGGGGGAGATGCCAATCTTCCAGTTAGTCCTCCCAGCGGTCACCTGGCTTGATGTGCTTTTCCTCATCAGGGGAGTCAAGTGAAACAGCTGGCAGTGGAGAGCCCTGGGATTGGCACTGACCCGGTCTGCAGAGGACGAGGTGTCAAGAAAACCGCTCCCTTATGACTGGAAACAAGATGGGGCTTGCTATGTGTAGCTGAGCAAAGAGACAGAGTGAGAGAAACATGCAACAGCACAAGGAAACGAAGGAGCTCGGCCTCTGGGGCTGGAGTAGAAGTATTTTAAGAGCGGAAACTGCCCTTTCAGGTTTAACAATTTCCATTGCCTTGTCTTGGATAACTTCCTGTTTGCATTCACATGGTATTCAGCAGTTCATGTATAAAATGTCATTCTGTCTTCGCTGCAGTAAGGAAAAGCCAGGAACAGGACTTGGTATGGTTTGTTTCCTTATTTATTTTTAAAGTGCAGTGTCTGTGGGAGAAAGTGGGGAATCAAAGTTACAGGCATCAACGTGGGGACTTGAAAGGCAAGATAAACCTCCTGGAGGAAATGCATGTGTTTTTCCAACTTGCTTTGTTTGGTTGATTGTTTCCTCTTCTCACACACGCATTCCAGTTTTGGGACTTTTCCTCGCTACGATCTCAAATCTGCTTTAGGAATCTGGCTCTTCAAACAAGGAGAGGGCCTCTAACGTTCACTGTCATTCTTTCCATCCTTCCTTACTGTTGGGAACAAGAAGGAAAGGGCGTAGGTGGCTCTAGGGACAGTCTTGATTGGTTAATTTATGTCTTACTCCTGGTGATTTTCTTTCCTGAAGACACTGCAGACACCTCCGGGTAATTATTGGCTCCATTTACCTTATCATCTGCCTCCTCTGTCAATGAATATATCACTTCTCCTGTAACCATCATTCTCGTTCTGAAGTCCTTGCCTGACACTGACATCTTGTTGAAGTTGCATTTCTAGTCCTTTGTAGATCTACTTATGGATGAGACTCTTATTCCAGCCTGAAATGTCAAAGAAACTATGGCAATGAAGTTATTCTGTCACAAAGACAGGGCCTGAATTTTACATACTATTTTTTTTTCTAAAATAGCACCATCCTTTTTCTCGTAGATGTCAGTCTACATTTTATTTGAACTGTCTTGGTGTATTGGGTTGAGGTGTCTAGAGAAGCAAAATCAGTGACATTTCTGTATGTAGGGGCTTTATATCAAGAAGGCATCCCTGCTCAATTCTAATCCATGGGAGTTTTTGCTAGTGGGAGCCTGCTTCAGGTGCATGGAACTGAAAGCCTCTCACCCAACGGTGAAAGAAGATGCCAGGAGAGGCAGGCTGGCAGGTGCACAGTTGCATGGATCTGAGGTTGCAGAGAACATGGCAGGACACTGACCGCTCAGAGGTTGGCTCCCACATGGGGCCATGTGACACACATGGGGCCAGCCCTGGAGGCAGACAGAGTGCCAACAAGGGCAAAGGCTAAAGGCAAGGAGAGAGGGTGGAGGTTTTCATTGTAGCTCTTGTAGAAAGGCCATACCCCAAAGAGCAATCATTAGGCCACCTGACTGATAAGCTGGACTTCACCCCAGGACTTCCACACAGATGCAAGTTGACATAAAATCCACTGTCGCACTTGCCTTTCCTGTTTCTGATCCCTCCCCCAACCAACCCAAAGCAAATCAAACTCATGGTCATGATGTTAGGGGGTTCTGACTAAGGATATAGATAGGGTAAAGATATCTCCTTCAAACCAAAACTAAATTGCCCATAACATGACAAGAACAAGAATTCTTGAAACAAACTCCCAGTCTAAAATGGGTCACTTTAAAGAACATGCAAAGAATGTTGACAATACTATTGGATACCAATCTAGGATCATCTAAGCATTTAGAAATACTTTTCTGCATGTATCCTGCTCATGAGGATTTAGTTTTTTATTAAATAGGCAAGTTATTGGCTTCTACCTGCCTTCATCTTTTAAAATATTTCATTATGAAGGTAGAAGAGTACACGATCTGACTGAATACTGCATCAATCTCTCAATGTCCATCAATATAGCTGCATGGTCTTAGTAATATTATCTGAGAAGCCTGGTCTCACTTTCCACATCTGTAAAATAGGGATACTAGAATATAACTGATATGATTGTTATGAGGAATTGATGGCACAATATTTGCAAAACCTTTAGAACCATGTCTGGAACATGGAGAAATACTGTTAAAATATTCATTCAACAAGCAAATTCACTATTTTCTGGGAAATAAATGACCGCATTATAATCTTTGTTTCTACTCTGAAATACTGGAGGGTGATACCTATTTTTGAAACTTTGTCTTTCCCTTACTTTAATTCTGTATATTTCCTCCTAAATACCAAACTGCCATCTCAAAAATCAGCTTGTGGAAAATTGACCTCATCTCCCTTGAGCAATTCAAGGTAACACTTTGTGTGTGGATGGGTGTGCTCTATCAAGAAGCAAAAACACTGTCTCTGAATTTATCTATTCTCTGGACAATAACAAACTTTTGCTCATCATAGAAGCTCTCTGTGTTATTTTTGTTTCCATGGGTATGTATGCAAGTTGACCGGTTCATGTTAGTTCAACTGTTTTTCTACTGTTCCCACTGCTTAACTACTCTTCCCCATTACTCACTTCTTGTCTAAATATCATCATTGTTTTTATAAATCTCACATATTATCAGAAATTCATCACTGTTCTTTATAGCCGCCCGTATGTTAATTCTTTTAGCACTTAAGATCTATAGGATGAATATATCAGACATTGGAAAGGAAATAGATCATAAAGTAAAGTGACCAGATTTTAAAAGGAACACCAATGACCAGGGGGGAGAGAAGGTTCTTAATGAAAACTTTGATCTCTATGGAGCAACAAAAATTTTCATAGAATGCAAAAACAGTACTGTAGTATATTTATTTTAATTTCAAAAGCCGCAAGACATTGTTAAATTGTTAAAAAGCAGGATGTCTGGTCACTTTATTATAAGGACCCCAATCTATTGATCACTTAAGTCAACAAGGCAATGAGATATAACTTGGGGTGACTGGATTTGTGAGTAAATTATCTCCACCTAATCCAGTATCACACAAATTCTTTAGAGCCATTTTCAATGTAGGTCCTGATATGAGGATCATTGGTCTACATTAATCATCTGATACACAGAAATTATTATCTTAGATAAATATAATTTAATGTAAATAGCCATTAGACTCTTTCATATTACAAACCCTGCAAAGATTGATGAAAGCTATTGTTTGTCTTCCTTGTCCAGCACAAGAGGCATTGAAATATGATTCTCAAATTAAACCTCCTGTAGCCTAGAATTTAAGAGAGCATAATGATATACCCTACATAAAACTGTTATGATGATTCAATGAGTAAATGTATTCAAAGTGCCTGGAGCAAAGTTTGTTCTGAATGCACGCTATCTGATTTCTTGTGACTTTACTTGGTTGCTGAAGATATCAGAGATCAGAAGGTTGATAGTTGCATTAGCAAGATCAGATGGCCCCAGAAAAGAAAGGAGCTATTAAAAAGTCAGCAATGAATGTTGTTTGGTCTTGACAAAATTGTTTAAATTCTCCTGAACTCCTGATATCTGGACTCATGGTATTGGAGCAAATTATACAAATCATCAACCCTTCAGTGTCCTTCATAACCTTGGAGGAATGGGTTCCATGGAGTTCTGGTCAGGTAAAAGGACAGTCTAGTAAGCAATTCAGTAGAGAGCATTTGGCCTTGGTCATCGGGGCTTCTGGGTAACCGTCTATGTGTGACCAACTTTGAGAAGTACCAACTCCAGATTCTGACTGGAAAAGCACAAACAAACCAACTGACCTTGGGTCTATTCTAACTGAGTAGCATCTGAGTAGAGATTTTGCTTTAGGTCCCATGACCTAGCCTTAAAGTCCTTTACCATAAGAAAACCCACCAAGAAACACCCTTACCCCCGCCCCCCGCCCCCTGCCAGCTAGTGGATCAATACTCTGAGTAACTCTCCTGCTATGGTGTTTCTGAGACCATAAAGCTGTAAGGCAGGAGGCAGCCTCACCTTTCTCCCCAAGAGAGAGACCCTGAGAGCCTGCCCTGTGTTTAGAGGCTCAAAAACCAACTCACTACCCTCAAGTCAACCCTATCTTCTATGGATCTTATACAGAAGGGTAGCTCTGTTCTTTAATTTCCAAGACTATACCCTTTTATAAGACTGAAAAGTCCCATCTCTCTCCTACAGAGAGGCTGGTGGTTTCAAACTCTTGACCTTGTGGATGGCAGACAAACTCTTCATCACTATGCCATCCAGACTCCTTGGTTGTGCTTTGATGCTATCTCTTGATAAACAACATAATCACATGGATTGAAATCTGTTGGCAGGATTTTCTGACAATGAGTCTGCTCTGTGAGAACTCTCCCAGGTATAATTATGTAATTGTACTTAATATTCTAGAAGCATCTGCATATTTTAGTTCAATAAATGCTGTCTATTGTAGCCATATATGCTTGCAATCAGAGTTTTCTGCTTTTAAAAAATGCCCCTATATCTTCTAAGGACAACCATTTACTTGTGTTTTTCTGAAGGGGAAAACATTTTAAGTTGAAAACAACAAACACATTGTAGGGTTGGCTACAGAATTCAGAAAAAGCTTTCTTAAAACCTAACCAGTAAAAGTACTGAGCTCAGGTAGCAAGATCCTCACTCTTCCTTCTGTGAGTCCAAAGCAAATGTCAGTAGCTGCTGTTTCATCCATCTTTCGTTGAACAAATGTCAGATGAGCTGACATATGAGAAGACATATAGAACTACAGGGTCATCGGGAACCATGAAGAAAGAAGCAGAAAGGGTCAGTCCCCTTGTTGATCAGCACTTCCCCCAGCGAGAGTGGACTGAGCCTGGTCACCCCAAGCCAGCCAGACAACTCCTGCCTTGCTTTCACCTTGCCCCAGAATGCACACATTATTTTTGCAGTCATATAGCACCGGCAGAGAAAAAGACACGGGGGAAAACCACTTAGGTATTTAAAATCATAAAACAATTGGTTTTATTGTTGTTGTTGTTTCCCATGTGTACTAAAACACATAATCACTTTAAGAATAGTATCTTAAAAAAAAAAAAAAAGAGTAGTTTCTTTTCCGTGCCAAAAAAAAAAAAATCCCAAGGAATATACACAATAGGACTCATCCAATATAAACACTTAAAGGCAAGCTAGATTTATAATGGACACATTTATTTTGTCAGTTGATTTAAAAGTATAAATAAAGGACATTAGGCATTTTCCGCTTTAAATCTTGCTCCTTTAATGTGCGCATACTCATAGGCGTATACATTTAACCATGAACAGTCTAAGAGAAGACCCACCTCCCTTCCCCTTTGGAAAGACATCCAGGGGTCTCTGTTGCTCGGGCACCTGTCTGTCAGTGCTGTCAGGAGTGAACTCACTGAGTCTACATGCAAACACAATGGCGGGTGCGAGAGGTTACATGTTGGGCTGCTACCCATGTGGCCAGCAGTTAGAAACCTCCAGGGGCTCAGGGGGAGAAGGTGAGGTTTTCTAACCCTGTAAAGAATGACAGTCTTGAGACCCACAAGTTCTACTCTGTCCCGTGGCAGCTCAAGGAGTCAGAATGGGCTCAGCTCCAGTGAGCTTGGTTTTGGTTTCTCTCACCAGTGAAACATCCATTCAAATCATCCCATATGAAGCATTGGCTCTTCTTTTTAGTTCAGGGAAGAAAGGCAGAATGCTTCCTCTCCCCATTTGCTTGTAGAACAACATTAGGTACAGGGAAAAGAAGAAAAAATAGTTGAGAATGGAAAATAGCCTGACGATTACTGTGGGTGGGGGTGGATGATCATGTGAGAAGAGTTCTAGTTCGGATGAACATTAAGAAGGTGAGTAGGAAGAAAAAAGAGGAAAGTCAGTAGGGATTTCAGTGTCATAAAGAAGACAATAGTCTAATAATTTCCCAAAGGCTTACCAATCGAAATAAATAAGCTGAGGCAGAAAAGCCAGCTAGAGGAACGCACTCTGTTCCACTGTTGTTGGTTTAAGTGTGACTACCACCCCCCAGCCCCCCTCCACCCCCGTTTTGGACTCCAAAGAGCCCAAGGGACAGAGTGAAGCAGACAAAGAGCATCGCCTTGAACAGATCCCCAGAGCTTTCTGCCTCAGGGCCTTTGGGTGGTTTAAAGCCACAAACTATTACATTCACCGCTGAATTGCTTAATGATTGTCCCTCTGGGATGAAGAGGGGTGACATATGGAATTCATAGCATGACTGGACTCACC
The DNA here is from genome assembly GCA_004026705.1 of Nesogale talazaci. Taxonomy (NCBI): domain Eukaryota; kingdom Metazoa; phylum Chordata; class Mammalia; order Afrosoricida; family Tenrecidae; genus Nesogale; species Nesogale talazaci. The sequence continues at coordinate 51,088 of PVJH01003469.1, forward strand.
AAAAGAGCAGAAGGAGATAGCTGTTGTTTTAAAGATCCTGATGCTTTTTCCTTTTCTCCCCTTTCCTTTGTTCCCTTTAGCATTTTTAGCAGCACCTTGTAAAACTCCTCAACAGAGTCTTCACAGTGACCCGTGATGGCAGGACTGCCACGCTCCAGATATTTGTGATCTGATTCCTCTTTGAAAATTTTCCAGTATCTCATTTTTAAGCATGCTTCCTGCAGCTAACTAAACCATAATATAAAAAAATATACCATACAACTCATTAAAAAACATGCAAAATGCATAAGAAAATACCAACAGTTTCTGCTAAGTACTATGGAGCACACAAACACGGAGAGTCTAACCACTGCCTAAAAGATGGGCAGGGCCTGGGAACACAGTCCTGGTGAGCTCCTTCGGAGAGGCCGGAAACTCAGAAACTCACTGCCATTGGCTTAAATGCTATTCACTGCAACCTTGTAGCACATGCTAGAACTCTCCCTGTGAATTTCCAAGACAGCAATTCTTCACGGGAGTAGAAAGCCCCCCTCGTTTTCGCTCCTGTGAAGTGGGTGGTGATTTCCAATTGTTGACTTTGAGCTAGCAGCCCAAAGCAACCAAAGGCCCACTGAAAAGCCACAGCCTTGAAAGCTCTATGAGGAGGGTCCACTTTGGTATGGGGGTCACCATACTGATAAGTTCAGAATCAACTTATCAACTAGGTGCTTCTGTGGTGGGGGATGGGACAATAGCAGTGAAAGCAAAGTGGTCAGGATACCCTTTTTTTGAAGGAAGAATGGAAGTGAGATCGAAATAAGCAAACAGCATAATGTTGGTCAAAGTATTCCTATATTAGACAAAGGGAATTTGAGTGCAAATTTCCCCAGGGAAGAGAGTGACCCATACAACCTAACTACAGCACAGAATAGCAGTGACAGATGTCATGGATCAGCACTGTGGGCAAGGAGAGGACTATGGGGTTCCAGAAGTATTACTAGGCATAGAATTTTTATTTCATCCTAAGTGCAATGGGAAATCATTAAAAGATCTAAATTGATTGTAACATATGCTTATTTATACTTGAAAGATGTGATTCTCTCAACTTGTAGGTTGTGTCCCTGTTGGGGGTTGAATGACCCTCTTACGGGTTGTGGCTGTCATGTGCTTATGTTAATTTTATGATTGAAATGTAGGAGTGAGTAGATAGCCATTGAGTAGCCAATGAGGCCTCTATGTGGGCATGACTTCTGGGAAATCTCGCAATATTTCCCTCATGAAGATGAGAAGCTATCTTCCCCAGTTGTTGGGAGTTAGTCTCAGAGATGATGAATCACAGAAAAAACAAGATGGCAGCATCCGAAAAGTGGAGGAGCCGGCAGAGAGGCCACATGGCTTTGTCTTGATGGAGCCAGACCTCTGAAGCTGGAGAGACATGCTGTTGATGGACCCTGAGCCCTGGAAGCGAGAAGCCATGGGGAGATCCCTGCCAGCGCCAGGATTCTGCATCCACTGACCTGTGACTTCGTAAGTCGGAAGTAGACTTTATAGACTGATTTTGGGCATATGAGTTAATATCAGGCTTATGACTTTGAGCTGGACTGGGCTGGGACGCCTTCTCAGTGTCACATTCCTTTTGTATATAAACCCTTTCCTTATATCCATATGTGTGTCTTTGAAATTTGTTCTTCTAGTCTACCCAGACTAACACACAGGGGTTGCCCAATTCATAACAGTAGCAAAATCATAGTTATGATGTAGCAACAAAATTAATTTTTGGTTGGGAGTCGCCACAACATGAGGAACTGTATTAAAGGGTCACAGCATTAGGAAGGTTGAGAACCACTGGTCTAAAGAGATCATATTGACCCTTGTGTAGAAAGCATTTAGAGGTAGTCCAAGAGTGGAATTTAAGAGACCATGAGAATGTTTTCATAGAAATCCAGGTATAAGAGGGGAAGGTATCAAGGGTTGGGAAGCTAGCAGCCAGCAGAGAGAGAGAGGGAGAAATGATAGGATTTAAGACACAGTGTAGAGAACGGTATGGTGGACTCCAGGGTTCTATGGTTAGGAGGAAGACTGAAGCAATGTAAGGAACTGCACATTATAAAACACTGGGCAGAGAGCAGTGTGATTTTGAGGCATGGAGACTATTAAGGAGAAAACCGAGGATTGTGGTTAGAAGATTAGGAGGAGCATGAAGGAGAAGGAAAGACAATATATATTTACAATTTGGAAAACACTAAGATCTAGAAAGAGCCCTAATGGTGTGTTTCTTAAGCGCTAACTCAGAAATTGGTAGATCAAACTCACTAGGCTCTCTGCAGGAAAAAGACGTGATGGTATGCCTCCCGCAAAATTAGTCTTGGCAAAATTTAAGAGTAGCATCTTAAGGCGTAAGAGTTTCTGAACAGTCATCCAAGACACAGCTAGTAATCCTTCTCTGCCCAGAGAAGAATGAAGAAAATTGATGGTGCATGAAGACAATTAATCCAATAAACTAATGAGACACAGGAACATAAGCCTCATGACCCTAAGGCCAGAAGAATCAACTGGTTCTTCGCAGTCACTACAAACTGCTTTGAAAGCGAACATGGTAGATAAAGTTAGAGAAACTATGGAAGAAAACTCAAAATCACACACACACACACACACACACACACACACACACACCAGGCTTACTGGTGAGATGGAAACTAGTAGAACCCTAAAGATACTGGACCTTAGTCATCCTTCTGGTCTGAAAATGAGCTTACTTTCAAGGCTCATTTTTCAATCAAACAATGGACAGGTCTATAAGGAGAAAATAATAATTGTGAGGAACACATACCTTAAAGCAATCAATGATTTGAGATTGAAAAGGTAACATTTACAAAGTTCAGAAAGGTTAGGAAGGGAGATGGAATAGAAACAGGAAATTCAAAGAAAAGTGGAATTGGTGATGTTATATTGCATGGATTACAATTAATGCGATGAACTAGAAATATGCATAAATGGTTAAATGGAAAACCAATGTGTTCCCTAAGTATTCACCTAAGGCACAATAGAATGTCAAAGGAAAACAAAACAGAAATTTATTTTCCCACAGTTCTAGTGGCTAACATCCCTCAAAGACAGAAAGAAAACAGTGACTTTAAGACCAAGCCATAATAGTATATTGGGTAAACACTAACTTAAGAATCTTGTGTGACAGTTTTTCTGTCCGATAGGATCATGAAGTCGAATCAACTAACGGGCAACAGGAGTTTGTGCTTTTGTTATGTTTTAGAAAAGTTTTATTGATATATAACTCACTTATTGTATCTTGCAATAAACCAATCAAACTTACTGCCATCGTGCCTATGCCAATTCACAGCAAGCCTATGGGACGGGTTGGGATGCTGTCAGTTTCTAAGACAAGAAAACTCTTCACCAGAGCACAAAGCACTGACTCTCTACCTGGGAACAGCTGGTGATTTCAAACCTTGGAGATCACGAGCTGGTGTTCACAGCTGGTGTTCACCTTGGAGATCACAAGCAAACACGTAACCACCACGCTCTCATGACTCCTTACCTTTCAAGAGTTCAATCATATTAAAATAATCCTGTAATCACTATCACAATCATTTTTAGGACAATGTTATGTTTTTCAGATGTAGAAATAATAATATTGATTTTATTTCTTAAGTCAGAATCAACTAGCTAGTAATTGGGTTTTGTTTGGTGCTATATCGAAGATGTAGACACACTGGCAACAACTTGTGGATTTTGATCTGCCCCCTCTTCCTTATTCTTAGAAGTGCTACTCTTGAAAATTGTCAGCTCATACAGAGAACACTGTCCTACAGAACATTACACTAGAATAAAAGTGTTCTACATTTGTGATGTCTGATATGACACCCACTCCTCACATGTCACTGCTAAGCACTTCATTGAGTTATTTCATTTTACTCATTACATTTTGTATTCTATTATGGCTGAATATATAATCTGTTGCTAAGCTCTAATTTTAAGGATAAAGGTAGTAACTGGGCCAAGTATTCCAGACTTACAATTATAGGCTAATTGAGCTAACGGATATATAGAGATCAGTGAGTTTTACCACCTACCATAACTGCTAACAGAAACCAAGTCACTTGCTTCAGGATACACAACTAGCTAATGGGTAGCAGAGTCAGGAGAAGGAATAAAATATCCTTATTTTTGATGTGTATCTTATATGTTTCTAATAAAATGATGCTATATAAAATTTAACCAAAACAACAGAAGCCAAGGCTTTTGTTTTCACAAAGAAGGTCAAGGCAAAAATCGCAAAAGCTGTAAGGACCTGGGTATTCTGTTTTCGGGTTCAGGGTCCCTTGCTACAAACAGATTGCAAGGGTGGCTATGGGGTGGGTGGGAGACACAGGTGTCTTTTGTTGTGTGAGATCATTATTAAGTAATCTGGCACACATCAATTGAATATTCTTTTCTGGCATGCTTTTATCCATAGGGCCTTTGATACTGAATAATGCCTAATTGTGATGTTTGAAACCTGGTCCAAGAAAAAAGAGATTCCTCCAAGACAGGAAGAAAAAAAAAATGATGTTAGACTTAGCCAAGAAGCTTATCGCTGAAGTCCAAAAGGACATATTGGAATCAGAACTTGATGGTGAGCCAGAGAAATGATTTCAAAAGAATAGAGATGATGTGGTCGAGTGGGAAATACCCCCGGTATTTGAAGCTATCAATACCTGAGGCACAAAGAGTCTCATCGTACACTAATAGAGATCATCTCTGTGGGCAATAATGCACCATTGTTTGAATGAGACAGGATCATCTCTAATTGTGCATGTTGGCTGGAAATTATAAGAGAAACAGAAAAGGCCCCGGTCCAGCAGTTCTATAATTGAATGTTCACAAATCGTTTACAGGATTCTTTACCAGCTAGACCCTTTCTCCACCACATTTCTCACTTTTTTCAACCACAGTGTGTCTCTAGCAGCAGTGGAATCCCTAGTGACTGAGCAAGGCTTTCAGAGACAGTGACAACAAAATGATGCTGTCACATAGAAAAGCATAATAGCACATATGATCTCTCATCTCAACCTACTCTTTGTTCAGTTAAGTTGTAAAATGGAAAGTAACGCATAGCCTATTCCATACAAAATAACACTCGAAGAAGACATTTTGCCAGATAGTGGTAGTGTTAAATATTAAATACATTTTTTAGTCATTCAAATTCTTCTGTTCATATTCGACTTGCGTCTACCCCTGTGGTAGATGTCTAGAAATATCTCTTCAAAGAGAAATATGAATGCAAGTTTCCCTATTATTCTAACTCAAAGTTTCTACTTGCTCCAGTTAATCATCATCAGGACACTCTCTAGTGTTCTGCGGAGTTGGTTAATTTATTGCAATAATTCTACTGAACTCACAAATGAAGCTCACAATTCATGGGTTTTATTAGGGAAGCAAACAATTTGTAATTTATGTAAGAAATACTCAGGATATAATTGTTCAGTTAGGTCAGTTTCTTCTCTGCTGTGCTTGCAAGCAGGTAAATCTCTCTGGCCCTCATCCATTTGGCTTTGGCTCTGTCCTGCTTGACAATACTACAAAGCTCTTTTAGGGTTGCCAATAAATGCCCATAGGGCATGCTACTCAGCTATAAACCTTAATCCAAAGGCACCCTATTCCAGTTCTGGGGTAAGCTAAACCAGCTCCCCCAATTGAGTACCTGGAGGCACCTCAGCCACAAAATCACCACGACTGCCAGTTAGTTGATTCTCACTCATAATGACGCTGTATGATGGAGCAGAACTGTCCCTGAGACTTCAAGTCTTTATGGGAGTAGGAAGTCTTGTCTTTCTCCTGAGGTGGGCGTGGTGACTCTCAGATGTACTTGTCTATTAGTCTGTCTTGTGCTTTCATTCCTGGTACTGTTGTTGCTCTTCTTCTACCAAAAACATTGCAGCTTCTTCTGGATGATAAGATTTCAGGGTACAAAGGATAAACTTCATTCCTGAGTCTTCTGGTCATCATATATAAGCATTAAAATTATTTCTACTGATCTTTCTCTCCGTATCTCTCCTTACTCCCTCTCTCTCCTGCTCCCTCTTTTTCTCTTTCTGGATTTCTGGGGCAGAAAGATCCTAACCTCCAGATCTTTGTATATTTCATTACACTTATCTTCTTAATTCAAGAAAATTATTATCTCATTGACTTGTCATGTGAGTCACAGTAGTACTGTGCTCCATAGAATGTTTAATGGATGATTTTTTTTAGAATTACGTTACCAAGTCTTTCTACTAATTACCTGAGAGTGTATTTGAACTTCTAGCCTTTCTGTTAGTAACAGAATGTGTTCATTATTTGTATCACTTAAGAACTACTGCAAGCGTATTAAGAATCCAAATACAGGATGTACTTGACTGATAATCCTGGAAGCATCATTCTGCCTAGTGAAACATGTGATTAAGATCAGCCCAACTCATGTACTTGAAAGTTTTGCTGGGATCCATCCCACTGTGGAAGGTATGTGGTGTTCTGGCTGATTTTCAAGATAGTAATTACATTCTGACTGCTTAAAGTGTCACTGCAATTTCATCAAATTCTTCCGGTCCTAAATTACAGTGTTACTATGGCAATCCATTATTAAGTAGTTTGTATACTTCAAGGTCAATAAGGACATAATATTATTGGATTTTGAATTCAATAATGTTTATACTAGAATTATTCACCAAAATTATTAAAGTTCTGGATGTGAAAGGGATTGTGGAAACATGAATGCATGCATCACTGACAATGAGAAACTTTCCCATTTCTATCAAGAAGCTGTGAACTGTGAGGAATGAGCCAGTAAATGAATGCTGTTTGGTGAACTTTTAAGCTAAATTAGACTGACATAAAATTACAGAGAAAGAACTGTTATGTTCTCAGAAGAAGAAGCCCAGTAACAGGGAATTGTCTTTTGCATGCTTCTGGTAGTACTGAGATGTTCTAATGGTGAGAAAATGTTTTCTTTTCTTTTACTCTTGCATAATTGCTAGAATATTGCTTTCTGCTTTTAGGCATCCCTATTTTTGAGACAAGAAACATTTATCCCAGAAATGCCTAAATCTAATACATGACTCTCTGACACATCACTCATCTTGTAGACACTGAATGCCAAAAATGAAAAAAATGAGGCATGGTACTTTACTATGGCCATGATTAAAGTTAGAGGATAAAGCAGAGATCATCCTAGAATTCAGTCCCTTGAACTCTGATCTTAGGCTTTTGATAGATGGCTTATATCAGACTATGGCTCCCCTTCCTTCAAGAGTTAGTGCTGCCAAATCTATCTGGTAATGAAATTGTGTTCTATAAGGAGGACATTGCTGTGGATGTTGGAATGATATTGTAATGCTGGTATATCCATGAGACTCCCTCAAGAAATCATTACTATAATCCACTGAATCTCTCTGTCTCTGCTAAATTCCACCCACTTACCTCAGGGGGAAGCTGCCAAAAATACAAAAAATACATTATATCACAAACTATTTCTGGAAATTAGAAAACCTTCACTAAGTGCACTTTATCCAACTTTCTGCAGCTGAAACATTACTTTTTGTGAGGATGGGAGGTTGTCTCATGAAACCAAGCCTATTGTCACCAGGTCAATTCCAATTTATAATGACCTTGCAAGGCAGAGACACCAGATTCTGTAACTCCATCACCTCTGGAGGTCTTTGTTATACACCTATGAGCATCTCTGGTTTAGTTTCTTTAATCAGCCTGAACTGACACATCTTTCCAGAAGCAAATTGCTACTTCTCCAGTGAAGCTGCTGGCTGCAAACTGCTGATACTGCCTCTTCACCATTATCATTACCAAGGGTTACTTCATAAAGATTATATTTGCAATATTTAGCATGAAGTCTGGACCATCATTGTAAGTGTATTATTCTGGGTGGACTAGAGAAGAAAACTTGTACACAAGAGTGTGTATAAGAAAGAGCTTCATGTAAATGAATAATTGTATATTAAGAAAACATCCCAGGCCAGTACAAATCAAGTCCATAAGTCTGATATTAGCCCATATGTCTAATACTAGTCTATAATCCCTGTTTCAGACTCATGAAACACATGTAATGATGCTAAATGCAGGGAGATCACAGGCTAGTGGGTGGAAACCCTTGTGAATCCAGTGATGGTGGAAGCATCTCAGCACTGGCATGGGTCTCCACATGGCTCCTCCAGTCCAAGGGCTCTGCCTCCATCAGGTAGCTCCATGTGTATTGTCAACAAGAATGTCTCACAGGGAAACAAAGCAGAGTAAGTGTGCCTAGCCTCCAGTGAGCTATTTATCTAGTTAGAGACTCCAAATGAGGCAATCGAACTCTGACATGATTGAGAGGCTAGACTCCACCCCTTTGCAAGTTGACAGGAGATTATGTAACTGCCACAGTGAGCTATAAGTATTTAGTACTAAATGGTGGTAGGTGCAAAACTAGAGAGTCACTCTGTGCTTTGGATATTAAAATATTATGTAATTCAGAATCAGAGAACATTGAACATCGACCTCAACTAGGCATCTATGATTCTGCAAATTCTGAATATTTAAATAAAAAGAAAACAGGTGGGGGGGGGAAGATAAGCGGAAGTAACTCATTTAAAAAGTAATCAATATAAATATATTCACAAACATTTAAGAACTTGTTTGAAAGAGTTCTTCTTCTCTTCCTCAAGGTCAATTATCAGATGCAGTTTCTCAACTCACTGCTTTTGAGTCTATTTCCACTCAATGATACTGTAGGACAGGGTAGAATTGCCCTTGTGGGTTTCTGACCCAGCAACTCTTTACTAGAATACAAAACCTCTTTACTGGAATACAGAACCTCTTCTTTCTCCTGCAGATACACTGGTGGTTTCACACTGCTGACCCTGTGGTTAACAGCCTGATGTGTAACCCACTCTACCACCAGGTTCTAAGATAATACAGGGGATGATACAGAACCAGGCACTATTTTGCTCTATTTTACAAGTTTGTTATCAGTTAGCCTGATTTGACTTCATGGTAGTTTCATATCTCTCTCTCTCTCTCTCTCTCTCTCTCTCTCTCTCTCTTTCCTATTTTTCTAGCTGTTTGCCTGACTATCATCTATCTTTAAATTTATAGGACAAACATAGAGCAATATTTATTAGTATTCTTTTCCTGGTGATGCTATCTTCTTATGTAAAATACCACGAGAGGGTAATAAACTATATCACTCATGCATGCAGGTAACAAACATTCCCAAGCTTGGAAATGGTAAAAAAAAATAAATATGTAAAGGAAAATCTAATTCTCCCAAGTTGCTTTTGGGAAGGGTTTAAATGATTACAAATGTTAAATAGAAGAGATTTCACATTCTTTGGTGAAATAGACTATCTCTTTATTCAGGAGTTCTGGTGATATGGTGGTGGGTTCCACATGGAACTGTTCACTGCAAGGTCAATGGTGCAAGCTCACCAGTCAGCCTTCCTGCAGAAAAAAAGATGAGACTGCTTGCTCTTGCAAAGATGAAAGTCTCACACACACACATACCCTGCCCTCAGGGATGGGTCTACTCTTATCCTGTAGGCTCGCCAGGGGTCAGACCTGATGCAGTGATGGCATTGAGTGTGAGTTAGAGGGCCATCTGCCCTGTGGCTGAGTTCTATTGTATGGATGGTGTAAGTCAATTGTATAAAGCATCTGTAAAAATCCAGAGATATGCTCTAATTGCTATGGACTGGGGCACAGATGTGGTAATTGAATCATTGTGTTCCTCCAATATTTCAAGAAGTCTACTTCAGAGTAGACAATTTATGTGAATATATGAAATATCTGTTCATGAACTAAGTAAATAGAATGAGTACATCTAGAAGGACACCTTAGTTATGAGATGTTATGACTTGATGCTATATATAGAAGGAGGAAAACTACTTTAACCCCAAAGATCTGGTATGTTCTTACACATGCCAGGGGATGAAAAACATGTATATGGATATAGCACAAAGCAACTATAGTATGCAAACATGTAGATTTGGTTGATCAACTTTTCATCGACTAAGTTGTATGACATAATAACCATAATCATCTTCCATTTGTATAGTACTTTAGGAAAGGCAGACACTCTTCTTACACATTGTGGCATTAAGTTCCTGATGAAAAATAATTTAGTGATGGCAAAATAATCACCCTGGTGTCACAATGAGGGAAATAAATACTCAGGCATGATCTACCTATTATTTAGCTTGGATTAACATTCAGATTTATATGTAAATGATCTTCTACTAATTTATTGTGTAAATCATACAAATTTAAGAGTATCTCATTTTGGTGAGAAGAATGAAGGATAGAAAATGGGAAAAATAAGAGACAATTGGTAGAGTTCTTTAAATTCAAGTTAATGTTAATAATTCTTGCTTTCCATGATATCTCAAGAGTTTCTTGGTAAAACAAAACAAAACTCAACAACACAAAAACCCCACAAAACTTAAAGTAGGACTTCATTAGCCTGTACTTATAGAAAAAACCACAGGGTGTCATTCTGTCTAATTCTTTTCCTGAAATGAGTCTATCTGTAGTTATATCTCTTTAACTTTATAATATTAAATTTATTATTTAGAGGAGGAATTCAGTCATGCATCTTAAAAATAAAAAAAAATGATTCGATAAAACATGGACTGAAATGACCTTCTTCTAGTCATTTTTCTGCTGACCACAGTATCCCGCTTACACACTTTCATTGAACTATAATGGGATTCCTTTGGGAACATTTATTTTTTGAAAACATATAAACACTTTATAAGACAACAGAAAACATATACAACTCTTAATTATGCATTAGGTTTTAACTAAACATATTATGTGATCTTTTCAAATCAAATCACTTGTTTTAGTATCTGCAGAGTACTTCAATATGTGGATTTATAGATAGATTCTTGTTTGTGTGGGTGTGTTTCCTAATTTTCACTGTAAAACTTGTGTTGCGAATTGAAAAATGTTTTTGCTAGATGTCAGGAATTTTATTTCATCTCATTCTAAGCCCATGCAACAGAGTAGAATTGGCCTGTAAGGCTTGATTGACTGCAATCCATTTGGATGTAGATTCCTAATGTTTTCTCCACAGAGAGGCTGAGTGGGTTGGAACTTCAAACCTTTCAGTTGTCACATGAATACTTAAGTGTTGCTCCACCAGGGCTTCTTGAATTATTAAACAAACAAACCAATAGTGTATTTCCATGTGGATTCTAACTCGTAGCAACTCTATAAGACAGTGTTGAACTCACCCTGTGAGTTTCTGAGAGTCTTCGCTGGAGTAAGTTGCAAAATAGGCATGGCTAAAATATAACGCTTGATTTACCCTTAAGTGTTCTCTGAATCTTGATTATCCTTAGCTACCAACTCAATTTCTTTTTGGATGGTCAGACACTTTCTTGTTCATTCATCAACAATCAACAGTTGTTTTCTTATCTTAAGGGAAGTGGCTATGAAGGTAGTGCAGAAAAGACAGTGTCAAATTTGGAGGTAAATACGATGTCAATTTTACTCACTAGTCCGTATTTTCAGACGCCAGTCAAAAATAGCACATTTTGATGTACTAAGCCACAGGCATTGACAAATCTCTTGGCTTCTAATTGAACGGGTGAAGGTCCACGCCACTAGCTGCTCTAAGAGAAATCATGGGACAAGCTGCTTCCTTAAAAATTATGACATTGGAAAGCCAATGGGGAAACTCAACTCTGCCTTATAAGGTCAAAAGGAATCCAAACCAACTGAGGGCAATGGACTTGGATTGGTATTTATTATGTTACAACCAATGACTTTCCCCAGAAGTACGCATCCTAACCAGATGCATAGATTTATTTTATCTATCCTGGTGCTTTTGACATTTATGCTGAGAAATTATTAACAATCATGGTGCAGACAGGGAACTCACACTGAGAGAATTGCGTTTTTTTTTCCTTTCAAGATTAAATTTCCACTTGAAATCACAAACCCATGGCCATTGCATAGAATGATTCTTGAATTTCCGCAACTAACATTGTGATGGGAGCAGACAGGCGAGTCTTCCTTCTACAGAACCACTGACCTTGTTGTTAGCAGTTCGATGGGTCACCCACCATGCTGCCAGGAACCTTTAAACACACACACATGCGCACGCACGCACGCACGCGCATACCCCTAAAACAAGAACAAGACTCACTGCCATCAAGTTGTTTATGACTCAGTGTGACCCTACAGGACAGAACAAATTCTCCCTATGGGTTTCCGAAATGGAAACCTTTTATGGAAGTCATGAGTTCATTTTTCTCTTGCAGAGTGGTTAGTGCTTTTGAACTATGGACCTTTCAGTCCACAGCCTCAAGTATTCCCAACTGTGCCCCTGGGGCTCCTCTAAATCTCCACTGGGGGGTTGATAATGTGATGGTAACTCCTCTTACTTGCATCAGCTTTATGTAAACCCAGCCTTCGATCAATCTCCACCCAGAGGGAATATCATTTGGGGTGTGGTGGGGGAGATGAGAGTCAATGTTTGTGAGGCCAGAGTGCACTGTGGGACAGTCGACAGCAGGTGGCAACTAAGAAATGAGGCATGCAGCAGAAGACATCTCTCACGTGCAGCAGAAGGCATCTCTCAGATATGAACTGCCCACTGAAAATAGTGAGTTATGCCTTGGGTCACGAAAGGATTGACTCAATGTAAAAGGCATGACCTACTGTTTTACACATGCAAGGGAGTATCTGTACTTCATTGAGATACACAACAGAATGTCCCTTGTTTCATTTCTTGGCACATAGGCAGTGCTGGATTTTATAGGAAACATCAGTTGTCTATTCTAAAATGTTTCAGGAAAGTCAAAGTTTACAAATGACATGCCTTTAAAAAACCGACCTTTTGCTTCAATAACCATTTAGCCCAACTTCCATTTTCGTTTCGTCATTCCCTCCCGCGGCCTTCCCGCTGTCTCCCAGCCCAGTCCGTGTCTGAGGAAGGGTGATATTTCGAGAACGAATGTGCTTTTTAGGCTGGAATCATACGACACCAACACAACCTGTTGAAAAGTGAAAATTCATTCCTACCTGACACCAAATAACTGTTTTGACTGATTATTTTCTGTGAACTGACAGGTTGTTTTGGCAATGTAGACGCAGCGTAGTCAATTTAGTTCATGAATGATACATGAGGCGTTCCATTTTGAAAGCAGAACATTTTTGCAGTTGTTCAGTGAACATCCAGGTTATTTATCTGATTCAATAACACCTATTGAAAAGTATTGACTATGTAAATTCTGAAAAAGCTTTTTTTAAAAAAAAACTGCTAATGTTACGCACTGTATGAAATTCAACAATATTAGTAGTGATTATTTGATATGTTTTGTTAAACGCTGGTGAACTGACAGACAGCAAAACCTTCAAAAATATATTATTTTGCTGCTCAAATCCTTCCTAAGCATACTGAAAAGGAGTTCTGTTCAAAGGGGCCTATTGCCTTATTATTTAGAACAGAAAAGTGGTACAATTGAAGTCATCTGAATTATGAAAAGTGTTAGAGAATTCAAGGAATGTTTCCTTTTTTTTTTCTTGGCAGTTTTGACTGCAGCATACTACAAGGGGAGATGGAAAAAAAAAAACACACAAGTCACTTTCAAAATGACATCTCATTCCTGTTCCTCTCTGTAACATTCTACAATGAGAAATTTTAAAAGTTGAGTGCTTTTCAGAAACGGAATCCAAACCTAGAGAAGGTAATTTTTGTTCCTGTTGAAATACTTTTAATCCAATTGATTTCATCATGGCTATATGTACCAGTAAACTCAGAAAAGCTCTAATTGTGTAGAAAATATATGATTATTTCCCCTGGGATTTTGGAATTAAGAGAGTCATTTTCAAAAATTTATGAAAGGAAACAAGCACCTTGAGAGATTAAGCACTGCAACAGCTTGATTCCATCATAGTAATTTAAAAACTGTATTATTAAAATGAAAAGGCTTTCCCCTCATATGCTTATTATTAGAAAAGCTCATAAGGGAGTGCATGATTTCTGGGAAAGCCTGATTCTTCTCAGTGTTATTTACCATAGGAGGGCGTTTCTTCTTAGCATGTGACAGTGAAACCTTATTGAAGCAATCCTTTGTGCCTGTATTTTCTCTACATGAAATTTGCCTGATTGTCATAAACGGCGACACATTCTTCCTTCTCAATCAGAAAGTGTGATTTCTTATCAAACTTACATTTTAAAGCCTACACAAGAACCTCAAATTAGAGGGGGGAAAAAGCATTCAGGAAACAATTTTCAGAATTCAATAAAATCCCACTTTGGATAAAGAGCTTGTATCTATAGACCACATGCTTCTCCTACCACCACCACTACCATTCCGCCTATCATTATTAGTTCTCTCTTTAGTTCTAAAAGCAAACTGCTTTCCAGAGAGAAAGTACACATTTGTGCACACACCATGCAAATATCCTCCATTGGTTTGCTTAATTTGTCATCTCTTAGGTATTCTGAAACCCGGATCATTTTGACAGGATGAAAGCAAATTATAAAACCTTCTGATGCTTTGAAAATAGATACACTAAAAACCAATCCCCTCCTGCCCCTAAAAATAAATAAATAAATAAATAACAAAAAGACACTGGTATGTAATTCTACTTCCTGGGTAGATGTTCAAGTAGAATCCAGTAATTTTATGAAAATCATATTTTTCACTGTCAATCTGAAAATGTAAATGCTATCACACAAATCAAACATATATGTCTTAGCTGGCATAAACAATCTGTATGATTGATCTTTTGTCCTCACTTGGTTTGTTTTTAAGGAATAATCAAGCAGGCAGTTACTCTTGTAACCAATGGTTGACATCGACCCAAAGCAAGCTGTTTCATTTAAAAAGACACCCCAAATTTATGCTCTCTGATCACTTGCTGCTACAAATCAGCCTCATTTTTAACTGCTTTTTTATGGATGTTGGCTGATGTGAGGCAAAATCCACCAACCTTTTCCTATAAAGGAGATTCTGCACACCACCCCCCAGTCCACCCCATCCCCCTCACACACACACCTTTGTTTTCACTGAGGCGCCCTTCATTGCCATTTTTCCCCTTGCACATTGTGAGTTGTTTGCAATCATTGATCTCTGTGTTTTACAAACCTCAAATGGAAACCAAAGCCTCTAAGAAATGCTAAAAGCCAACTGGTCTTCCATTCAAAGCAGGATAGCCTGTACTGCATCTCCTCTGGTATGGCAGAAATGACTGAGGCACACATTATCTTTCATTTCATAAAGCATGAGTGCCACCATGAAAGGGTATATTGACACAATGTGTCCATGTGAGCTAGAAAATGGCAACAATAACCAGTCCACATAAGTTTGCCACTGTGCATATTAAAAAGAAGCATGTTTTTCAGTTTCCCAATGTCCTTTTCAGAAGAAAGATCATTACAGCTTCAAATGCTCTGAATATCCTTTCGGTCATTCCTTCATCCACCCCCATTAATCAGGAAGAAAGATACCCTTTAAAGTCCTACTGTGATTTTTTAAATGGTGCTAAAAACCAAAGCAAGCAAAGGAATGTAAACCTTATCTGCTTTCACGTAGAAAGCCCATTGTTATACATGGTTTTAAATTATGACACAGGGATTTTCTTCCGAGAATTTTGGAAAACACTTGGGAACTGAGGCCCACTCATTTGAGAAATGTCATGTTTTCTTATTTATTTATTGAGGTTTGGGTGAAAGATTACCCGGCAAATTTGTTTTCCCTTCAGCATTTATACAGTTCTTTGTTGCGTGGCAGAGGTGAAATACTTGCAATGAATAAAGGTTTCACCTATTTCCTTTCTATGATTCCATGTTTCCATTCACTCTTGTTTTCTGCCGCTTGCTGTTTCCAAAGTTGTATTTTTAGGCAAATACTTCTTGTTGGAGCTCATGTGGTTGACTGTCCTGTGCAACATGTTACTCATGGGCACTATGGTTCACGTCATAGGTCTGTTTAATCTTTAGCTAACAGGGGATCCATGAAGAGTCTCTAATGGTCATAGTCTATTGCCATCAGACAAGTAAATCTGTTCTTTTTATTATTTTGAATTTTAGTCCACATTTGCCTACCACTCTGTCCAGGCCCTTCCACTGTGATCCTGATCAGAGAGATGAGTTGTGGTTCCTGGCCATCTTCTAATTCTCTTGCATAGGGAAGCAGAAGTTGTGAAGGGAATACATTGCTGGGCTTGGGGGTTTAGGGTCATATTCTTGGGGGACATCTCTATTGACATCACATAGTCCACAAGCACAAGATTCCACATCCTACTTGGTGAGCGGCCCCCAGGTTCAGAAAAGTTTGTGAGATTTTGTCTCCAAGCAAACATCAAAAGCTCCTTGACTGGAGCAAAGAAGCAGGAAGAAAGCCGAAGACTCCAGAAAACAATCACTCACAGAGCTGACAGGCCTCCAGAACCCAAATCCTTGTTCTTGCAGTCCTCACGCCCCATATCTCAAAGGGCGCCACCCGTGGAGCTGACAGCCCTCCAGATAGATCCCAGATCCATGCTTCTCCAGTCTTCACACCCCTCATCCAGCAGGACTCCTGCCACAAAGTTGAATGAAAACTCATAAGAGTAGGATATACTAACAGTTATAGACTTAAGTCAAGGGAAAAGTCAGCCTTATGAAATGTGTGTGCGTACAGCAAGAGCTATAATAAACTTCTCATTTATGTGACCACAGACTCTAACATTATCTCTTTGAAAAACAATGCCAACTTATATTGAAACATTAATATAATATGCTACTCTACTTTAATTCAGCATCTATTTATTTCTGTCAACATAAACAAACAAACTCTTGAAATCTATTTTTGCAATTGCTTGCATTGAATGTGTAATAATGTTCCACAGGGCATGAAAATACATCAATGAAAACTGAGATTGAACTTCCTGGTAATTACATAATTTCAGCTAAAATATTGATTTGCACATCCAAATCTGGAATCATCCTTCCTTTGAGCTCAGAACTTAACTGTAGGTAGCCTGGTAGATACCATGTTTGGAATGTTGTGTAGATAAGAGAGGTTCTCCAGGCTTTGTGTTAACTTGGCTGGTACAGTCAGAAGAGGTTCGGCAGTAATGTCACGTGACGGGATGGAGCATAAAGGAATCCTCTCTGGGAGCAGCCAGCAGCCCTACTGCTTCCTCTGACAGGTCATAACCCATATGCAATTGGAAGGGAGTCTCCTTATTTTATTTTATTTCAGAGAGCTTTGTGGTAAGGCTGGTCGCTTCTGCGGATTCTGCATCTGGCTCATTGACATCCTGCCACACTGCCCGCTGATCCTTGGACACATCAACCTACTGCTAGTCTTGGATGAATTGGTTCCCCTGTTGGCTTCCTTCTCCAGCTTCCTGATTTCTATAGCCACATGAGTCAGGAGAAGCCTCTACCACAACCTCTGACCCAGAGACTTGAACTGGACTGGGTGGGAAGGACCTACTTCTACAACTGTGGGAGCCACTTTCTTGATATAAATATCTTTTTCTATATATATATATTTATTTGTTTTGTTTTTGTTTTGTTTTTTGTTTATTGGGCATCACTGCTCTCCGGTGGTGGGAGTAGGAGGCCCAGCCCCACTGCTGGAATTGAACCTCCATCCCAATGGGCCGCAGTCCCGCGCACAACCACTATGCCACCGGGGCTCAGCCCTATATATACATTTAAATGTTGCTGGTTTTGTTTGTCTGAAGACTCCATCCTAACACACTTAGGATGTTCAAAAGTGTCCATTTTTGCTCTCTTCCTAGACTAATTGCTCTCTCTCTCTCATTCATAACTGAAAATGAGAATTTTCTATATGTGTAGATCTGAATGCTTAGACATGACTATTTTGAAAATGTTTTGTATTGGCAAAGTGCTTGCCATATTTCCTTTTTCTTTTCTCTAATTTTCCAATATGTTTGTTCCTTCAGAAGCCAAAAAGGCTAGTATTATCAGCCAAGGCATACATGTGGGAGACGCTTTTCCACCACACCTTGTTCTTCCAGGTACATAGGGATCTCATTACTTTGCAAATGAATCAAAACATGTTGTTAATTAAATAACAGGTCCGGTGTAAAGAGAAAGAAGTAATACTTTGTAAGAAAGCCTCTGCACAATCAACTTTACTTTGATTTCTGTGTTGTCACAATATAAGAGAAATCCTTTAAAAATGTGATGAACAAAATGGAGACAATGCCAGCGAGACTACCTACCATGCGGCATTTGCAGTGGAAATCTTCCCTCCCAGTTTTGTATTCGGAAGGGAGACTGTGAGCGAGGAGAAGGCACAGCAGGGCTCACCACTGACAATCACTTGGCAGGCTGATTGCCTTGACGATAATCGTGCACAGACTTGTCAAGATACTAAGGAGCAAAATGATTTGTTTTCTTTCTGATCAGCCCCACATACATGTGTTGACATCACAGCTAGAGCAGTCCATTCTGCCTGATATATATGGTCACAAATATTAGAACTATTTCACATTAATTTCTTTTTATTTATTAAAAACAACTCCAAAAGTATCAGGTCAGCCACATAACAATG
This sequence comes from Nesogale talazaci, assembly GCA_004026705.1. Lineage (NCBI taxonomy): Eukaryota > Metazoa > Chordata > Mammalia > Afrosoricida > Tenrecidae > Nesogale > Nesogale talazaci. The sequence goes on from PVJH01003469.1 coordinate 69,618, forward strand.
GCAACGCTGGTGCACTTTCTCCCATGCAATTTCACCCTCCAAGGTATAGAAAATGACCAGCCTTTGAAAAATGACAATGAATGACCCCAGTTGTAAACAGCTATAGGTAATATTCTATATGTAAATTTTTAGAATTGCATGTTGATAAGAATGAATCATAATTATTAATTTGCATGATTGCATATAGCTTGACCCAAACTTCACGTATTGTTTCATTTAAGCTGAATCTAATGTATCAATAAAACTAACCTCCCAGATTCACTGCCCTCTAGTCAATTCTGACTCATAGGACAGGGTAGAACTGTCCTTAGGGGGGGGTTGATACAGGAATTATAGCAATAGAAAATTTCATCTTCCTCCCACAACACACCAACTAGAGGTATTATAAGTGTTCATAATAGCACCTTGAGCTGCGGTTCTCAACCTGAGGGTTACGACCCCTTTGATGGTCGAATGACCCTTTCACAGGAGCTGTCTTAGACCATGAGAAAAAAATCTGATGGTCTTAGGAACTGAGACATCACTCCTCTATCCATTTCCAGGGAGGTCTGCCCACACGGAGATATGCCCACCTATGAGCACCTGCATGAAGATTGTTCCCCATGCAACACCATGCTTCAAGACAAAATTTCATTGATTTGTAATTAGAAATAAATATTTCACAATAAATAATTACATGTGGTTTGTGTTTAATAACTACTTAATTATTTTCAATTTGTAACAATGAAAATGCATTCTGCATATCACATTTATACGTGATAATTCACAACAGTAGCAAAATCGCAGTGATGAAGTAGCAATCACAATAATTTTGTGGTTAAGGGTCACCACCACATGAGGAACACCAGGAAGGTGGAGAACCACAGACCTGGAGGACTCTGGTGGTATAACAGTTATGTGTTCGGCTGCAATCTGAAAAGTTCACTGGTTGAAACTTCCAGCCATTCTGCAGGAGAAGACGGGGCCTTCTCCTACAACGAAGACAGTTTCAGGAGCTGTGAGGGGTCATTCTACCTTGGTCTACAGAGTCCTATGAGTCGGCATCAACAACACAGAGTGAGTTTGCTTTTGGAGTTTGGAATAGGATTTTAAATGTGCTAATGTAAAATTTTATCTATCTATCTATCATCATCTGTACATTCATATGTATGTGTGATCCATTTGTGTCTTTATTTCTTGGATTACTTGGAAGGGAGGAATCACTGCCCTCTGGTGGTCGTGGGAGCTACCCAGTGCTGCCCCTGAGACCCGCTGCTGGATTTGAACTGCCAAGGTCACAGGCCGCAGTCCCGAACTCAACAACTTTCACCACTGGGGCTCAGCCCCAATTTCTTGGATTCTTTACATTTCTGTGTAGAACTTTTGATTCTGGTATGTAAATAAGGAAATATAACTATGGGCGAACTACAAAAGTCTAGCCCTGGCTTCAGTCTGCAGAGGACCCATCTTTAGCACATCTTTGCTCTCATCTGACTGCTCTTTTCCTACGAAACCATTTTTCTAATAACACTTTCAGATTCTTCAGCACACAAACATTTCCCAAACCATTTCATTCCTCATAGCCTCTCTTTTCCTCCCATCTTTACAGGACCTTTCTGCACTGCCTTTTAGACATATCCATGGAGTCAGTTTCCCTTGGCTTTCCTCCCTCACCAAACCCAATAAATAGTTCACGCCCTGGCTGCCAGTGAGTCCATGTATATTCAGAGCAACTTTATGGGACAGGACAGAACTGCCCAGTGGGTTTCGAGACTGTTAAACATTTACAGGAGTAGAAAAGTCCATCTTTCTCCCATAAAGAGTCTGGTGTTTTCAAACTTCTGACCTTACAGTTAGGAGCTCAATGTGTAACACAGGACACCACCAGTGCTCTTCAACACCAATTGTGGAGAGCTAAACAATAAACAAACCAACAACAACATCAACATAAAATAACCAACACTTTTAGCTACCAGAAGGTTAAAGACTACATTTGGCAGCAATTTCTACTTAAGTGGATATTATTAATTTGTCATACTGTTGTGACTTGCATGTTGCTGTAATACTACACCGCTATTATTTCATACACCAGCTGGGACACTCAGGGTGAACAGATTTCAGATGAATGTACACCCTAAGGCATACTAGAAAGAATGACCTAGGCATCTACTTCTGAAAAACAGGCCCCTCATGGACAGCAATGGAATATTGCCTAATATATGCCAGAAGATGTGCCCCATCAGTTAGAAGGCAGTCCAAACAGAATCTGGAAGAACAGTCTCTTCCCAGTAGAGTCCATCATAATGTGGATGAGTAAAGCTTTCAAGGTCATTCTATGCTGACAGAGCATGGGTCAACTTGAAAAGAAACATCTGCCAACAGCTATTAATAAGAACAAGGACGGTACAAAATATAAATCTAGGAAAATGGTAGAGCATTAAAAGTTAAATGGAACACACAGTGGTTGATATCCAAAGGCATTATTAATCTTAAATAGATTGGTGTGTCCATTAAGAGTCAGGCAAATATATGGTATACTGTGACAGAAATACCACATTTGAAGAGAAATGATACGTTAATTATTAGAACATTTTAGAATATATCTTGAAGTACAGTGCTTTCAATAATATATTATAATATTATTTGAGTAATAGGAAGGCTAGTTTATATAATTATTCAAATATACACATCAACGATGACTTACAAAGATGAAGAAATTGATGATTTTTACCAATCTCTGCAACCTGAATGTAATTAAGCATGGAATTAAGATGTATTAATAAGTACTGCTTATTTGAAAGTGTTAGTTGGAAACAAAGTAGGATTAGTAGCTGTAAACTACACGTAACTGGAAAATATAGAAATGACACTGGAGATAGGATAGAGGTGTTAACAAGATCAACGACTTATTCATTAGACTTTTTTTGCTACCAATAATATATAGGGCAACTCTACACACTGACCTTACTGGAGGGTAAACAAAGGAACAAAGTAGACCATGTCTTTTGATAGTGATGACTGAATCATCAGTCAGAACAAGGTCGGGAGCTGCCTGCTGAGTGGTTCAGTTGATCCTGTGAAAGTTGTGGTTGAGGTAAAATTAAAATAAACTCAGAAGAGCCAAAGTAAGATGTTAACTACATAGCATCTGAATTTAAAGGCCACTCAAAAATAAATCTGATGCATCAAACACCAATGATTGATGGCCTTACGGAATGACAGAAAGGACAACACACCCCTAGAGAAAACAAAAAGACAGGTGAAAAAGAAAAAGACCAAACTGGGACCAAAAAGATGTTAAAATTTGAAGATGTTCGGTGCTATCAAGTGGGTTCCAACTCACAGTGACCCGATGTAGAAGGGAAGGAAATGTTGCCTCATCTTGTGCCATCTTCACGATTGTGATATTGGACCTCATTATTGCAGCCTCTACGTCAATCTGTGTTGTTTAGAGCCTTCCTCTTTTTGTTGCCTCTCTAGTTTACCAAGTGTAATGTCTTTCTCCAGGGGCTGGTTTCTCCAGAGAACATGTACCAGGTTTTGCCATCTTTACCTCTCGTAAACATGCTGGCTGTACTTCTTCTAAGACAGGTTTGTTTCTAATTGAAGCTTGAATATAAAAGTAGTTAAATAAATGAAAGGACCAATGAAATAAAAGCTGAAGAAAATATTTCAAAGGGAAGATCAAGAGGATAAAGTATTGTGATGAAATGCAAAAGACCCGAAATGACAGAATCAAGAGAAAAGGACACACTCATTTCTCAACTTGAAAAGAAAGGGAGACAAAGTCAAGTCTCCACTTGCAACTGTAAGGAAGAGTTCTGATGGCATGGTCAGATATGGCAAGGTCATATACATGCGGAAGTGAAAGCTGGAGCATCCATCAGTCATTCAAACCCACTAGCCTCTGGACTGTTAAAGAGGGTAATTCAAGATGACCAGCTGCTCTAGAGGTGAAAGACAAGACTCTTTTCTCCCATTGAGTATTAAAGTCTCAGAATTGCAGCAGAGAGTTTCTACTTTGCCACGTTCATTCAATGTGAATCAGAATTAACGTGATGGCAGTATACTGGGTTTAATTTATCTGCTCTTGTAAAGATTTATAGCATTGGAAATGCTTTGTAGGGGTCCTATGAATTGGATAGATTCAAAGGGAGTGGGTTTAGTTTGTTTTTACTTGGTCATCTAAAGATTGAAGGATGCAGAAAGATCAAGAGACATGGAAGGAACATACAATCACTGTCCCAAAAAATAAAGAACTAGTGTGCAACTATTTGAGGAGGTAGCATATAATTAAGAATTGATAGTATTGAGGGAACAATTCCAAGTTACACAGATGATATTGCCAAAATTAAAATGATCATGTAACAATTGAGGAGTTTCAACAAACAGCTGCATGCTCAAAGCATTCACTGGCATATAATCATGAAATTTGCAAGGCAGCTACCTGGACAACCAATGGAGAAAAATTATTATGGTACCAATTCCAAAAAATAAGCTCTAAAAGAATGCAAAAACTATTGAACAAAGGATTTATATCACCAAAATCAAAACCAAACTCAAGGTCATTGAGTCCATTCTGATTCCTAGCATTCCTACAGGACAAAGTAGAACAACAGCCTGCTCTGAATTTCTGAGACTTTAAATCTTCATGAAATCAGACCATCTCAACTTTCTCCCACAGAGCAGCTGGTGGGATGAAAATCATAACCAATTGCTCAATGCACAACTCATTTTGCCACCAGCACTCATACAAGCAAAACATTGCTAAAGATCATTCAAAAAGTGTTGCAGCAGTGCATCATCGGGGAGCTGCCTGACATCCAAATCATATTCAGAAGAGATGTGAAACGTGCCATAGCATTGCTGATGTCAGATGGATCTTGGATGAGATCAGAGAATACTAGAAAAATATTTACCTGTTTTATAGATGATGAGAAGACATTAAATTGCACAGAGGATAACCAATATAAACATTGAGAAGAGGCTGAGCCCCGGTGGCGTAAGTAGTTGAGTGCGGGACTGTGGCCCGCAGGCTTGGCAGTTCAAATCCAGCGGTGGCTCTCAGGAACAGCGCTGGGTAGCTCCCACAATCACCAGAGGGCAGTGATTCTCCCCACTCCCCAAATTAAGAAGAATGGACATCTTAGTGCTCTTAACATCCTCATGCAGAACCTGTACATAGTGAAAGAGGGAGTTGTTCAGAACAAGGGGGAAATGGTTATCTAAAATTTTTAAAAAGCTTTGTCCCAGTTCCAGGGTTGTTTCCTTTCAGTATTTTATTCAACTTATATGGATACAAAAAATTCAAGAGTGGACTATATGGAGAAGAACATGGCATCAGGATTGGAGGAAAATGCATTGAGAACCTAAGCTATGCAGATGACACAGCTTTACTGGCTAGAATGGAAGAAAACTTGATAAACTTACTAATGCAGATCAAATGATACAGCCTTCACTATGGATTAGGCCTCAACATAAAACAAAAATCCTCACAACTGGATCAATAAATATCATACTAAATGGAGAAAATATTTATATGATCAAATATTCCATTTTACTTGGGTCATCAAGCACAGATGCAATGAGCAATCAAGAAAACTCAGATAATATCTGGCATTTGGATACATCTGTCTCAAAAGGCTTCTGTAAATGTTAAAATACAAGATGTCACTTCAAGGACTAACGTGTGCCAGGTTATTTTCAATGCCCTCATTTGCATTTGAAAGCTGGACAATGAATAAAGAAGACTTCGGAAGAACTAATGGCAAAGAATATTGAATATGCCAGGTACTACCAGAAGAATGAACAAATATGTGTTAAAAGAAATAAAGCAGCTCTCTGGCTTGGGATTCGTTTGTGGCAAGATGGCCAAACACACCAAGAAGGTCGGGATCATGGGCAAATACAGGACCCATTACGATGCCTCTCTTAGGAAGATGGTGAAGAAAATTGAAATCAGCCAACACGCCAGGTACACTTGCTCTTTCTGCGGCAAAACCAAGATGAAGAGACACGCTGTGGGCATCTGGCACTGTGGTTCCTGCATGAAGACAGTGGCCAGTGAAACCTGGACCTACAACACCACCTCTGCCGTCAGTCAAGTCGGCCATCAGAAGACTGAAGGAGTTGAAAGACCAGTAGGAGCTACACTCCCTGCAACCTCTCTACCCTGTAATAAATGGGTTAATTTATGTAACAATAAAAAAAAAGAAAGAAAGCCACAATGTTCCTTAGAACAAAGTATGATTATATTTCAGATCATATCCTTTGGATGTGTTACCAAGAGGGACTGTTCCCCAGGAAGAGACATTATTCTTTGTAAAGTGGATGAACAGTGAAAAAACAGATGATCCTTAAGGAGATAGATTGACACAAAGGCTACACAATGGGTTGAAATATGGGAAAGAGTGTGAGGAATGCACAGGATGAGGCGGCGTTTCCTTCTGTTGTATGAAGGTCATCAGGTGTTGGACTTCACTGGACAGCAACTAATAACAACAAACAAGAATGTGTGTATATATATATATATGTGTGTGTGTGTGTGTGTGTGTGTGTGTGTCTTTCTCCAAGACGTTGAGAGAAAATGAGTCAACCTTCCATCCAAAATAAATGTACAAAAAATGAAAATAGGTTTGTGATATCAAAAGCTATCTAGAAAGGTAGAGCTTAAAAATTTGAAAAGAAAGCATAAACCTCTTTTAACAAACCTCATGAATAAAAAAGACGAAAGTGCAGGTGTGTAGATTTCATTGACAGATTTCAATTAGTGCAGCTATTTTTAAAATTAGCACCTGCCTTCCATAAGGAGAAGCATGCAAAATAAAATATACATGTAAATTTAGCCAGGGAGGATAGGTGATCTGGTATCCTAATGCCAGGCTTCAAATTTTCATTTTTACTCAATTGTAAATAGACCTCATATCAATAGCATATCACAATAAACAAATCGTGTATTTTTTATATAAAGGTAAATGGTTGCAAAAGTTGATGCTATTTAAATACCTACCGGTGCTGAAGTTTGTCATTCATATTGAATGACTACAGAACGTACAAAAATGAATTCTGAAAGTGGCAATGTGAAATGGAAGAAAAATTGGGTCAGTGCACTCAAGAACTCATAAAAACCACAGGGACATTGAGAACGCCACTCACCCATTTCACCTTCAGCCATCTCATCAGGAATGTGCACAGCTGGAGATTCCCAACAGCTGTGCAAGGTCCATCATTCTACCTTCCTGCATCTTTTTTGGTAAGAACATCCTTGCTATTGATTATTCTGTGCTATCAACGTCAAAACATTGTCCCGTCACTAATTTGCCCCCATTCAACCCACTCACAACCCTCCAATGATCTGTGTGATGCTTAGGCCTGGCACTCACTCATCAACCTCACACTACCACCTTTCTAAATGATCTGTTTTCCCTTTCGCCCTGCTATCGAGTAATTGCCTGAAAATGAATCTGGGTTTACCTTATGCATTCCGTACTTTATCTGATAGCTAATGTTAACCGTTTATTTTAGGTATCTTTTTCACCCCTGGCATGCCATGGTTAACCACTTGGCTGCTAACCGAGGGTTAAAAACTCCAAGCAAGACTCCCTGGCATTGACGCGATGGCTGATGCACAGTGACTCCCTGTGGGTCTCTGAGACTGTCCCTGTTAAAGGAGTAGAAAGGTCAGGCTTTCTCTGATGGAGCTGCTGGTGCTTTCCAACCTCAGACCATGTGGATCACAGCTCAACAGGTAACCACGTGTTCAGTTTGAATCTACAGCCACAAAGACTTTCCCCTCCCCAAACCCCAACTCACTTCCCTGCACTCAACTCTGATTCATCACCACCCTCCTGCACAGGGGAGAACTGCCCCTGTCTTTCTCCAAGACTAAAACTCTGTACTGGAATAAAAGACTTCATTTTTCTCCTCGGGAATAATTTATGGCTTCACACTGCTGACATTGCCTTTAAAGTCCAGCATGTAACCACTAACTACATCACCAGGTTTCCAACGGAGCTGTTTGCCTCTATTTGATACTGTTGTTATGAGTTGGAATCAACTTGAGGATATTGGATATAGCTATGTGTGTGTGTAGACATTCATGTGGATGATAAATATGTATACATGCATATGTGATTATATATACATGACATGTATGTAATCTTCACCCATCGCCATTGACATCATATGAAACACACAGAGCAATGAGCTCTCAGTTTCCCTAAAGATTTGCAATCCCAAAAGCTCTAAATAGGGCTGTTGGGAGTCAGAGACAACTCCATGGTGCTGAGTGAGTTTGTTTTACAAGAGTGCTCTTGGAGATATCGTAATAGTCAGAAACATAAGGACCTTAATGCTATTTTAAAATGATCTAGATATAAAATGCACTGGAATGCTGATCCTTTATGAAATCATACAGAATTAGAGAACTACCTCCAAATCAGAAACAGATATGGATTAACTGACAAGCCTTTTCTAGCCATACAAATTATACTCCGTGAATAAACAGTGTCAAAGGAGGGAAGGATAGGAGGAAGGCAGCGAATAACTAACATGTCAAATTGCTGTCCCTGCTTTTATACAGATTTATATCCCTGGGGAAAATGCAATTAATACACGTGAACAAATGAGAGGTAGCATTTGTTTTAAACGGTGGTGTGGCAGCAGAAGTTTAGAAAAAAGAAAAAATTGTAGAGCTTGGAGCAATATTAAAGGTTTATTTTTTTAGATGGTATAGAAACTAAATTGTGAAAGACTTAGAAAAACAGGAGTAGAACAAACATGGAGGTGGGGAAATGACAAAAACAGCAATCTAGAGACAATTCTTCTGTACGGAGAAGATAGGAGCGGAGTGAGCATTAAGAAAGAAGAAAGTTATGCAAAAGAGAGCATATTCAACAACTTTCAGTTTCTCTATCAAATGCTGGAAACAAACCCGAAGGCAAGGTTATAGGATTATGAATTTACAAAAACAAGATGGTCACTCCCAAGACTCTGGCCCTTGGCCACTCTTCAGCCTGGAACTAAACAATCAATCCTATCAGATAAAAAAGGCAGCTCTACTGAGAGGAATGGATTGGAAAAAAGGTAGAAAGAAAATGGTAAGAATAGGACAGAGGTGGGTAAAGTGTTATTACACTGTAAGAAATGCAACCGATGTCAGGAAATAAGCAGTGCATGAATAGTTGAGTAGAAAACCCATCATCTCTGTAAACTTTTACTCCAATGCAATAAAAAGTGGCAAACAAAAAAATGAACTGTGCCCATAAAATGATTCATTACATAAAATTAAATAAGTTAAAAAACTACAATGAGCTACTACCAGAATGTGCAAAGATAATAAGATGATGCCATATGTTGATAAGCTTGTGGAGTAACTTGAACTTCATACATTACTGGGAATGAAAATGACTTCACTCTTTCTGAAAATTGGTCAGCAGGGGTTTTTATGTGTTTTTAATAATAAATCATTTGGGGGGGGGGCTCATACAACTCTTATCACAATCCACACATAGAACCATTGTGCCAACACATTTGTACATATGTTGCCATCATCATTTTCTTTTTTCTTTCTTTTTTTTCTCCACAGCACTGCCCTGTTGGTAGAAGGAAACTCGGTCTTTCTTTTAGAGAGCTGCTGCTGGATTTGAACCACCAACCATGTGGGCCGCAGTCCCTCACACAACCACTGCACCACCTGGGCTCAGCTAGCCATCATCATCATTTTCAAAACATTTTCTTGCTACGTGAGCCTTTGGTATCAGCTCAATTTTTCCCCTCCCTCCATCATGAACCATTCATAATTTATAAATTATTATGTAAATAATCCAAAGTTTCAACAATTTTATAGATATTTCATCAGGAAAAATATATATTCCCACACACACATAAATGAACTGTACATTTATAAGTTAACTTGTTATTTCTGATTCAGATTTCTCCAACAAAGGAAAACAAATTTTGGATAGGAAAAAAAATTCCTATCTTATTTGCATCATTTATTGTAGGAATATTAATAACTATCAGGGTATTAAGTAACAGTCATGTATTATTCTCTAACTTATGGGTTCTCCATGCACTGCTATATCCAGTTCTTCGAATGACGATATTGTTCTACTATTGCTAGGATTTCCATTTTATGAAACTATTAAACCTTAATCAGATTGCAGGATGCTTATTTAAAACAATCACCAAATATGATCTGCAAAAAAAAATCTGTTGAAAGAATACACTGAATGATAAATGGGTAGTTAACAATTGAAAGAGTGAGTTCTCTGATTTAGTTGAATCCACCACAAAGAAAGCATAAAGCAGGTCAATTGAGTTCCTTCTACATGACTGAGAAGCACACACGGTCACTACACCAAACAGATGAATTATTGAATTTATTATCCAGTATAAGTTGATCCAGAAATCAAAGTTGCCAAAGAAGAAATACAGTGAAATGAAAAATGGATGAGTTTACCCATGCATTCATCTATTGCAAGCGTTAACACAAAGGCACAGGCACACACAATTATTAGAACTTGTCTAGTGCCAATTCTATAGACATGCAAGCTGAAACAAAAATAATTATTGCATAATATGTGTGGCTGCCCAAAGTAGAGATTAATCAAGAAGGATATTTGTATAATCCTTTGTTTTTGAGGAAAACAAAGCACTAAGGATATTTCTCAGTGATGGTTGCTTATTTCTATCCCTGCTACCATTTTACTTTTGACACAGAGTAATAGACGGTTTGACAAAAATTACTCCTTTGAAATTCCATATATTATGTAGAAATAATAATGAGGACTTCATAGAACCTTTAAAATCAGTTTTAAATTTATAATTTACCTAATAGAGTTCTGTTGCAGTGTGCCAGTTATTTTTATTGTATGTAGTAATTCTGACAGGTAGTGAGATTAGGGATAAAGAGAGGTTGTCTCCACCAAATGCCTACCCTAATGAAAATCAGCTGGCACTACCACAATAAGGGGCTTGGGAAGGCATCAGACACACTGGACACGGAGCGGAAAATCCCAATTGGCCATGAGCGGACCCAGCCCACCTAGGCCCACGTGGAAGCAAGCCCGGAAACACCCACATTACGTTCCAGCAATATTATCTCCCACTGGTGAGCCGAAACTCAGCCAATAATGTTGACCGGTACCTAAACCCCTCCCCCCCACCATCGCCACCACGTGGGGACGGGGGGAATAAATGCCAGGCTGAGGGCAAGCCGCTCTCTCCTGATCAGATGCTCCCTTGTAGGACGGAAGGTGAGATTTCTCTTATGGGTGCTCCCGCCCAGGGCCCGCTTGCTCTTTTGGAATTTGCTGCTCTTGGTTCTGTCTGCATGGTTCGGTACTCCTATTCCGGTATTCCTTTCCGTGTTGTGTGTGTGTGTGTGTGTGTGCGCTCCCATGAAGTGCACATCTCCAGTCTCGAACTCCTGCACTGTCGCCACATGGCCTGCACATTTTCCAAAGATAGTGTACTTTTGAGACTGTAATTCCTGAAACTTCCCATTTCCTCACAAAACTTACTTGGATTTACAAAAGTGCTTCTGCTGTGTGAATTCTTTCAGCATTGAGAAGCAAAAACCGAGGAAAACCACCCTAGAACCTGAGCATTTTCCACTATGGTGTCTGAGAAATTTAAATGTGCTGTTTAATCTACAACATCAAATAATTATTTTATGCTGGGGTGATCTCAGAGAAGGGTTACAGAGTACTTTGTGCTCCCACTCAACAATGTCTGCATAAATTGTTCAATGACCTTTTAAAAATATTTTTCACAGTGATTGGATATTCCCATTATTTCCTTCCTAGCGCTTCCATTTCAGTATCCATTAATTTAGCTTCCGTGGCCCCTGGCCTTTATTTTAAAATAAATTTTGGCCATTTGGTCTCATCTGGGTGATTTTTTACATGAGTATCGATGGTATTCAGTAGTTTTTTGCTCCAAAGTGACCTCTGGTTAGTTTTCATTCAAAGATTGGAGATTGTCTCAGAACAAGTCTCAGGGAATATTCCAGTCTCCCTAGCCCAGCAGGTCACTTTTTTGGTTTTGACAGGAATTTGAGACTCTGGGCCACATTGTTCTTCCATTCTATCTGGGTTTCTCTGTTGTGAACCTGGTAAGGGTAAGAGGAGTGGTAGCGAGTAAGGTGCCATCTAGTTCTCAACCTTTCTCATGCCCTCATGCCACAACACTTTCATACAGTTTGTCATGTTGTGGTGACCCCCCCCCAATAAAGTGTCTATTGCTACTACATAACTGGAATCTTGCTACTGTTTTGAATCACCACACAAAATATCTGATATGCAGGATATATTTTTATTGTTACAAATTGAACATAACTGAAGCATAGTGATTAATCACAAAACAATATGTAATTATATGTTGTGAGATATTCTAATGAAATTTTGTTTTGCAGCAAAATGTAGCATGGGTAACCGTCTTCATGCCCATGTATCTGCATGTGGGTGAACCCACCTGGAGATGGATTGAGGAGCAGCTGTCCCAGTTCCTAAGACTATAGGAAATCCATGTTTTCTAAATAGTCTTAGGCAACTCTGATAAAAGGGTTGTTCAGCCCCCAAAGGGATTGTGACTTACATGTTTAGAACCATTGGTCTAGACTGACAATTGAGACCATTGAATACTACCCAATATTATGAATACTCACATTTCCCCATATGCTAAATATATTAAATGGATCAGTTCAATTGACTTGATTTTGTTGTGTTCTTATGAGAATTAAAACAATTCTTATGACAAACTTTCTTAAAGTCTGAGATAACTTTATTCACTTATAAGTGTTATATTTTTGAATTGTTTTCTTTTTCTTCTGCATTCAAATCTCATATCATAGCCAATAAAAATCTTAACACGGGCTGAGCCCCGGTGGCGTAGTGGTTGTGCGCAGGACTGCGGCCCACTGGGATGGAGGTTCAATTCCAGCAGTGGGGCTGGGCCTCCTACTCCCACCACTGGAGAGCAGTGATGCCAAAAAAAAAAAAAAAAAATCTTAACACTATTTGATTTTGTTCCATCAATGAGAGATTCAGCTTTCAGCAAATGAACACTACTGAGATAGAGTCTATTGTGCATTTTACATTTATTTTCTCTGTGAAATAGGAAAAAACCTCCCTATACCTTCCATGCTGTAATAATACTGTACTAAAGCCATTTGTAAAAAATGCTCCAGGAAATAACAGAGTACCAATTGAAATTGTGCTAAGAATTTTAGAAAACAGTTACATGGCTAGCATATTGGAAGAGATCCATGTGTACCCATTCCAAAGAAAGGTGACCCAACCGAATTTTATTGAACAAAATCACAAAGGTAAGCACATTAATGCTGAAGATAACTCAAAAAGACTTTGCAACAGTACTTTGACGAAGAGTTGCCAGAATTTTAGGGAGATTCAAAAAAAGAGGTCACGACTTTATCTCATGTATTGGAAGAGATCAGTCCCTGGAAAAGGACATCAAGTGCCGGAAAGTAGAAGGCCAGGAAAAAAGTGGGAGACTGTCCAGCAGATGGATCGACACGGTAGTTGCAACAATAAACTCAAGCATCACCGTGGTGAGGAAGAAACATGATGAAGCAGTTCCCTTCTGTTATAGAGAAACTCTCTGTGAGTCAGAGCCTCCTCCCCTGGATTTAACGACACGCAGGAGAGAGGTGTTCTGCTCAAAGTGTGTGGTTCTGTTGATTCCATCGTGGTTCTTTCTGCCATTCATTTTGAGAGGTGCTGATGTTTTTTTGGCCCACACTGACACCAATGAATGCCAATACGAGTGCATAAATAAGCCAGGGAAGACGGTCATGAAGAATATCAAAATGGTCTTTAAGAAGAAATAAGTAAAGACCTACCATTCTTATATAACCACACCAAACACAATGCATCACCACATGAGTTTATTTCACTCAATGAATGTAACTGCCTGATATCCATGGACATTTCCGCTTCTGACTATTGGCTTACCATATCAAATTAACATCAATGTGATGAAGACAAAGGTGAAAAGTCAACAGATTAGGTCATGTATGGCTTCTGACCACCAGCCAGCCACCTTTCTTCTTTCACCTTTGTTTAGGAATGGCATTTAATGTAAGACTACTTCTCTTTCTGCTTTGGTTGTTTTGGGAATCAAGTGTGGCAGTGAACCCATCTATGAAAGCACCATGAATATAAAGTTCTGTAAAACACATATTTACATCTCTTGGAGAAAGTACATTATTTAACATAAATATTGACAGAGTCCTCTACCTCACATGGAAATGGTATAATTTATCTCTAGGAAAATATTTTTCTTTTGCTGAGCAAAGCTTCTTACTAAAATTGCTTGTTTTTGGTAGCTGAGAACTCCAGCTGCATAATATAAACAGAGGAGATTTCATTCATTCATTCATACAATCTTTCTCTCAACAAATAATTGCTGAATGCTGAATGGTGTAGAAAGGACTCCAGGTATAGCAGTGCATGGGGAGACCACATACCTGCTTTATTGAGCTTCTGAAGCAAAGGGAGTGAAAAAGTGATTTTAAAACATGAAATAATAACTACATAACACAATTTCAGAGAATGACCTTATCAATGAAGAAAAGAGCATAATGAGATAAAGAAAAATCAGCTGAGGTAATCTCTGCCAACATTGTTCTTTTGAGAGCAGAACCGGGGTGAAAACAAAAGGCAGCTATTGGGAGTTCTTGAAGAAGAGTTTTCTAGGTAGAGGGAATCGTTCAAACAAAAGGCCAGAGTGAGACTGAAGTGGGCTTGGAAGAAAAAGAAATACAGATGGTGGATGAGTCTGGAAAAACCTGAGTTATGAGGAGAGAGATTTTGACAGTGATGGGGTCACAGAGGTTAGACCTAACAGGCAGGGAAGACCCCACGTGACTGATATCTGTAAACACACATAACATAAAATGCTTTTCACTATCAGGAGTTCAGTAAACAGTTGCTGATTGATTATTGTTGGAACAGCTGATTGATTACAGTACATTCACAGTGGAAGCAAATTGTTCTCCTGAGAGAAATAATGAAAAAGATAGCTGTCCCTCCGGAGAAGATAATTTACCTAATGTAAGTGCTTTATTTTGCTGAAGGCCAAATGGATTACTCTAATCCATCCTCCATTGCAGCCAGACTGAGTTAAAAGGTAAAATCTACAAGCATGCCCCTCTACTTTTTCATAGTGTATACACACTACATTCTCTAAGAACACAAGACCTTTGGACATCTGTTCTTGCCAATTTCAGCAAAGCCATCACTCAACAACCCTCCCTCTATTTCTTCCCTAGTAGGCCAGCCAAATGTGTGTGTGTGTTCCACAGACAAAGTATGCCTACCACCTCTGTGTTCATTCATAGTGTTTACCTGGTCTGCAGAAAAACATAACCTAGGTGATATCTCTTCTGAGGGGTGATCCAACCTATATTAATTGCATTAATTAATTGTGTTCTCATCGTAATCTTTGGATGTTTCAATGTACTGTTTTTTTTTTCTCATTATTATGTCCCAACAGATCTTAACCTTCTTAGGAGCATAATTTTGAGTAAGCCCTTCCTCACACAGAGAAATATTTAATAAATAACTAAAGGTCCATGAAGTTTTCTGGGTAAAATAAAAAAAGTATCAACTTTTTGGCACTAGCTATGTTACCTTAGGTATAAATATCCATCCCACTGCCAAGGAGTGGATTCCAACCATGGTGACCCGTTCTATAGCTTTAGGAGTTTTTAGTTCTCATTGTACTCATTGCCTTCTGTTCCATACGAGTAGAACAGCTTCTGCTCATATTGATATTTCCAGTCCTCAAGATAGGTTGGGGAATCTTGGCTGGCACAGAGGATACAACACTCAGTAGCAATTTAAAACTACCAGTTGCTCCTTGGGAGAAAGGTGGAAGCAATCTGCTTGCATAAACATTGGCAACCTTGGAGACTACCTTGGGAAGTTTGTCTTTTTGGAGCCCTGGAGGGGTACTGGATTACCAAAAGGTTGGCAGTTCAAATCCACCAGCTGTTCCACAGGAGAAAGTTGAGGCTTTCTACTCCCATAAAAAGTTAGTCTCGGCTGAGCCCCGGTGGCGTACGTGGTTGAGTGCAGGACTGCGGCCTGCGGGCTTGGCGGTTCAAATCTAGCGGCGGCTCTGCGGTGGCTCTCAGGAGCAGCGCTGGGTAGTGCCCACGACCACCAGAGGCAGGGATACCAAAAAAAAAACCAAAGTCTCAAGTAACTGGACGATCCCTAACAGAAGGGCCACATGGAAGGGGACCAAGTTGCAGCAGAGCCCTGATGAAAGACATATATATCCTCTGTGAAATGGGCATGTTTAATATTTCCTCGCCTTACTATTATGGCCATAGTTTCACTTCATTAATCTTTGGTACCTGAGTATGTTCATTTGTATAATTGAGGCATGAAATTCAAGATAAATAGAGGCTTCAAAAATATTAATGAGTGTAATGATTTCCCCGAGGGTACAGGAAGAGGTGTGGGGAAAGGGGGAAGAGGGAACCAATAGCATAATGACTGTATAACCCCATTCGAGGTGATTGAGTAACAACTGCAGGTAACACATCAGATGGTGTAAGATACGGATATGTAACAATGGGGGTAGGACAGGGGAAGCAAAGGATGAATGAGAGCTGATATCAAGAAGAAAGTGTTTTGAATTTGATGGTGGCACCTATTGTATGTTTACATGTGATTTAGTTGAATAGGGATTGTTATAATATCTGTAAGAGTTCCCAATAAAATGATTAAAAACAAAATTATTCCCAGAAACCCATAGGCGCAGTTCTACTTTGTCCTAAAGGTCACAACGAATCGGTATTAACTTGATGGCAGTGAGGTAACTGTGCTTCAGAGTCCCTCTCAGCTAGAGTGGGCTCATTGGAAATGGGTTTAGAGTGGTTTAAGATAAGTAGTAGTTGCCATGAAATAAATATTTGATGAGTTTATCAATATTCAAGATATGGAATTTGACTTATTTTGTATTATGTTGATTGGTATTACTCTTTAGTATCAAATATCATCCAAGTATATGCATAACAACATAATGGCAAATCTCATATTCAAAGGATTAGAATCATTGAATGTTTTAAATATTTATAATTTACCTCACCTCCTTGTTATTCTGGCATTGCTTTGGCAAATAAAACAGAAATCATTTAAAATTCAAATTAGAGACGCCTCTTGCCAAAGCAGACAAAAACAAGTTTTTACAATGTTGAAGGTGATCCAGAAATTCTATGTCTGCACCACCACATTCTTCAGCATCAGTCAGAAGAGCAATTTACAAATATGACAAGGCCCACAGCGAAAGAGATGAGAATAAGGCTTCTTTACTCAGGAGTATAAACTTCTTTAGAATCAAAAAGTCGAGATGGAGGATGTGAGCATAAAATTTAAAATAAAATATCCTTATATGTATCAGCCTTTTGGTTTTAATCAACATAAACATAGTATGTTTGTGATAAAGTAGGTTATAATTCAGATTATTTTTGCCCACTTTTCAGATATCACTCACATATAAATTCTCACCCATTTTATGACATTTTATGATTGTGAAGTAGTAAATGTGAAACAGACCCAATTAACCTAGGGTTGTGCAGCATTGAGTGGAATCCAGCAGGCAGAGAGCTATGCCTGTTTTGTATAAATACACCTAAGTGATTTATTTCCCCCCGAAAGCTTCAATTTTATAAATATTTTCTAAGAACAAAGACTTTCATGAAATAAACATACTTATAAGATTTGACATTTGGCCTTTGTCTTGCAAGAGGTCATATGAGGTCTCAGGACAATAATAATTAGAGACGTAAAAGACTCAGACATGTGAGCAATGTTTATTGTGCTTTTATTGGATCTTGAAAGCAGTTACAAGACCATGTGAAAAGAAGCAAACAGTTAAAAAAAACAAAATCTTTATGAGAAGGCTTCAAAAAATTCATGGAGAATGAAATTGAGAGGTAATGAAAATTTTAGAAAATTTAATAAAATTTTATAAAGCATCCTTATATTTAAATAATTGACTTTCAGTTGAGGCACAAAGAAATACAGACTTGGGGCTGATAGTGATAGCAAAAAAGATTAATAAATAAAAGGTGTTTTTCCAAAGCTCTTGAATGCTTTAATCCTCTAAATGGCCACATGAAATACATATCTTTATGATTTTGCATTTTACAAATACAGGAATGGAAGTTTCCATAGCTAATTAACTTGCCCAGGGCCACATATCTGAAATGACAGGAAGAGAACTTGAGTGAAGATAATCAAGCTCTAAATCCCTAGTTCTTAGCCATGACAGCAGCTCAGAGACTAAAATATCAAGAAAATGGAAAGGAAAAACCTGTTTTGGAAGCTCTTCAAAAGTTAGGACTTTATCCTAAAGAGTCTTTTTTTTCTTCCTCTGCAAATTCTGCAGGTCCCAACACAGAGCTGAGAACATAATAAGTGCCTAATGATTGTTTAAGGATGAATTCATACCACCAGATCTAACTTGTCACCATTCTCATTTGCTCATCCTCTCCAGCTGCTTTGGTATAAACATACTTCATTAGGGAAATCTATTCATGCAATTTTACTTTCTAGCATGAAACCTAGGTGAACCCAGTGAAACTGAAATTAAGGTATTAGAAAAACCTGTCTTGCTCTGACGTTCACTCGCCTTCTCTGTTGGGACAATCTCCAGTTAGCCACCACCATTCCTGCTCATCTCATTATGGCAGCAGCCTAACGTGGGTCAGGATTTTTACGGATTGATTCCTAGGGAGCCGATCCCGCCTCTCTTGCTTCCAAGATGCCACTGAGTAAACGTGAACCTCCAATCTGTGGCAAGATTGGTAACAATTGATAACTAGCAAATGCACTATAGTTGTGCAATAAAAATGGCCAGGTGTCATTCGAGTGTCTTTTCCTACCTCCATCTTACATTGGTTCTTAATCCAATTTATCCATTAAAGATGCTACTTTGCAGTCTACTTGGGACTGTCCAGTGTCCTCCAAAAAAATCTATCAGGGTCACTCTTTGATTATACAGCAACAACAGTCACCATAACCTATGGGGGTTTCTTTGCCTTATGTTAAACTCACACAGGCTCTCTTGGAAACCACTGCTTTGACTGGCACTCATTTGAAGGACCATTAATAAGATGATGATAAGTCTATTATTGAGAGAACTTGACTGCAGCAATCCATGATGGATTGCAGAGGTCTGCTTAAACACTTTGCACTTGATATATAACTGTGCACAATGGGACTGGAATCCAAGGAACAGTACTTTCTGACTTACCCACATATTTCTGTGAAAATAAAGTGTATGTATTCATTTTTAACAGCCAATGGACTTTCAAACTCCAGGGCTCACAATAACTCTCTGTTATCTTATCAAGAGCCATTTCTCAGTAGCTTGCCAACAGGAAGTAGCTTACATAGACAATGGAACATTGTGAGGTAGTGGGTAGGAATTGGCCTGTCATTTGCCTGGTCAGCAGTTTAAAACAACCAGCTGCTCTGCTGGAAAAGGATGGGCCTTCTACTCCCGTAAACAGTCTAAGACACTCACAGGGGGCCCTCTGGGTCAGCACTGATTCGGTGGCAATGAGATGGGTTGCTTTTTTAGCACCCACCAAAAGGGAGCGCTCTCTTTTTAAAAAATCATTTTATTGAGAACTCTTACAATGCTATTATAATCCATACATCAATTGCATCAGATAAATTTGTACATACATTGCCATTATTCTTTTCTAGACAGTTACTTTCTATTGAGTTCTTGGTATCAGCTCCTCTTCCCCTCCCCCATGACCCTTTGACAGATTGTAAATTATTGTTATTTTCATCTCTCACACTGACCACTGCCTCCCTTCCCCTATGGTTTCCATTGTTCTTTCCCCTGGAGAGGTGTGTGTGTGGTTGTGTGTTGATCACTGTCCCCTTTCACACCCTCTTTGTATCCCCCTCCCCCTTCACCCTTCTCATCTGGTATCTCTCTTTCCATTCCTGCTCATGCTGTGAATTCTTATCTCTGGCTTTTTACATTCTCTGGTCTCCTGCGAAGTGAGAGGGATTACAGGGGTCATGATGGTGGGCGTGCGGAAGCCTCAAGGAACCAGAGGAATATTGTGAGTTTAATCGGTTCTATATTATACTCTCATTGAGTCATTCCTTTGCTGTAACCCCTCTGTGGGTGGTGCTCCATTGTCTACAGATGGATTTGGGGGTCTCTGCTCAGATCCCCCTTGTTCTTAAACATATGGTTTAGTTCGATTGTTAAAGGGGCTTTTCATAAAGAGGTAGACACATAGCATGAAAATTAAGGGTAGGAGGTATAGCTGGATCTGGAGAGTACAGGAATCAAAGGTGGGATCCCTGAAATCTCAATGTAGTCCTTTCTTGTTTGTTTGGATTCCTTCTGCAACCTATATACAGACTGATCCATCCATCCCTGCCAGAAATGATCAGCAGCCCCGATTTACCTCACTCTCTATTCTGTGTTAGGAAGTCAACAGAACCCTAGAATCTGGCTTTTGTGAATCCCTGAATCTTTGGCTGGCAGAGAATCCTGGGCTTTGGGTGGATGTACACCCTGCAGGGCCATGCACAGTTAGCCAGCTGTGGGACCTGGTTCTCCACGGACTGTGGATCACCAACAACTCTGTATATTAGAAACCTGGAGAACGTTGGAGCACCTCACTGCCCTGACTTCATGCCACGGCTATTAGCTTTGCAGATCACAGGGTAGAATTCTGGCATCAGTAGCTTTTAGAACTTCTGGGGTTATTTTAAAAGACAGAAAAGTCGAAGAAACAAAACTTTTAGACCTTTCTGTTTCATGTGTGGTCCTTGGCCAGCACCATCCCCATCACCTGGAGATTGTGAGAGGGGTCAAATCTCAGGTCTTCCCCCATATCTACTGGATCAGAATCTACATTTGAACAAGGTCCAAGGATGATTTTTATGCTCAGTGAACATTGGGAAGCCCAGCTTTAAACTCACATGAGAGATAGCAGAAAGTGACTGCTGTCAGTCAGACAATTATATTTCTCCCTAAAAATTAAGTTTGAGTTTCTTTATTTCTTTTCCTGTGACCCAATTATCCAAACCCCAAATCCTGCAATGCTAGAATAACATTAAATAAGGTGAATTGAAATAAAAATGTATCCACTTAACTAACAAGTACTTATTGAGGAAAGACCACGGGTCAGGTTTTATACCAGATGCTATGGATAAAATAGATATAACACAGCATATAACACAGTGATCCTGGTGCACATCACACATTCTGAAGCTGAAAAATCATCATTTATGCTAATTCACAATGTCCCTTCATTATGGCTATCCTTCTAATGTCAACACTTTTCTCCTAAAAATATGAATGATGCTTATTGCAGGTCAATCTCAGCCTATCTTACTCATCGATTGATGAAATGTGTCCGGATGGTATGAAAGAACCTACCAGTGTGGTAAAAAGACATGTGCCAGTAAGAAGAGCACAGACAGGAAAGCTTGAGAATTTACAACCACTCGGAAATGAGTGAGAATCGAACTCACACAAAGCAATGCCATTTCAAAAATAACCATAAGGCATCAATGGTTTGCCATTAATAGATGCTCTTTTCATCATTCTCATTGGTTTTCATGTTCAGGGTGGAAAATCCTCTGAACTTCGCCTAAAGACAAGTACTGTGCTCTGTTGCTGAATTAGTGGGTGCTTCTGGAAAAGGAGGTTATCATGCTGATACCTTCAGTGAGAACTGCTGGCTACCATAATTCTCACACATAGGAGACTCAGAGCACAGAGAGGACATATTGCCTGTTATTAGACTAGGTTAGCAGACACCACACATCCAGATGCACAGGAGACTCAGCAGTGTGCCATTGGTGCTGTGCTGAGGGCCCCACACCACAGGGGATGGCTTCTGATTGGTTCAACGAAGGGAAACGGGAATGGGGCAAAGTCTTTTGCCAGCTTTGTCAGGCCCAAGATTTGCTTGCAAGGCAATGCAGACACCGTCCTTGTCTTCCAAGAGAGAGATGACATTTCTAGCAAGGCCTTACCCTTCATTCCCACTCTTATTTCAATTCCAGCAAAGACACGTCATGGCTAGCAGTGAGCCTACTCAAAAACTGTAGCCCCATAAAGTCCAAGTTATAACACAAAAGTGAGAAAGGATCAAATGGCCCTTCCCATAGTGGTTAGGGAAGCGGTGACGGGATGAAATGAGTAAGAGTCTCACAGTCTAAGAGTATGATCTTCACTGTCAATAGAAAATGTCGGTGAGAAACAAACAAACAAACAAACAAAAAAAGCTGAGCCCCGGTGGCGCAGTGGTTGTGCGTAGGACTGCAGCCCACTGGGATAGAGCTTCAATTCCAGCAGTGGCTCCACAGGAGCAAAGGCTGGGCCTCCTACTCCCACCACCAGAGGGCAGTGATGCCCAAAAAACAAAAACCAACAAAACAAAGCAACAAAAAGAAAATGTCACTGAGAAACGAAAAACAAAGCACAACTCACTGCTTTGGAGTTGAGGCTGACCAATCGTGACCTTACAGGACAGGGTGAGGTGCCTAGATTGTAACTATCAATGGGAACAGAAAGACAAGTCATTCTCCCTCCATGTGGTTGGTGGTTTCAAACTGCTGACCTGGTGGGTAACAGCCAAAAGTGTAACCACTAGACAACCAAGGATCCTTCAGTGAGAAATAGTTTGATTAAATATCTCCATTCACCCCCCAAACAGACTATGATAGTTACCCATAATTATATTTTCTGAGGATATTTAAGTTATGGAAATAGCATACAGTAGAATAAACATAAGACCAAATCAAAGAATTGTAAGTATTGTGCAATTCCCAGAAAGGATGTGGGAGGTGGGAGGAGTAGAAGGTAATGAACAATAGTTTGTAAAGGGCCTGGTGTGAGAAGAGGAAGGAAAAAAGAGGGAGGGTTCATTAGGAGCATAATTATTATAGTTCCCTATAATCCTATTCATCTCTAATTTCTCAAATTTTATTGTTATTTTTATGATGAAAAATATGTTTTCCACGTTAAAGGGAGAGTCTGGATTACAGAGAAGGGAGCACCGAGCCTGACGTTACCAAATGGCTTGTTCTTTTAACCAGAGCCCTGTGTTGCAGTCCCTGACGGCTGAGCAGCCGTCTGAGAATTCCACTTCCTGTGCAGTCAGCCTCCAGGAAAATGCTTGGGCATGCAGGTCGGCACAGCTGCCTGGCCGGCATGACAGTTCTATTTTGCATTGAGAAAAGAGAGAGAAGTTGATAGTGAAGAGACTGAAACTCCTGCCACGGAATTTCCAAAGATGAATTTTTAATGACAGGCTCATGCAGCTGTGCAATCGCATGTGCTAATACAGGGAGCACTGCTACTCACACAGCCCTGTACTGCTTATTCCCCATGTTCACAATGGCCATCGGCGTCGGTCTGCTTACCTTCTGTGTATAGACAAGGACAATGACTTTGAGAGTCTGTCTCATGTTAAACAGGAACTATTTGCCAGATGAAATTTGAGGCAAAGGTTCAATGACTTTCAAGCATAGTCTTCTTTCACAGAATCCCAGGCCCACATCCCATTTTGTTGTGGTTGTTGCAAGGCCTCATCAAGTTAATGACAACCCGCAGTGAGCCTAGGCACACAGAATAGGACGCTGCCCAGCCCTGTACCGTCCTTCTCCTTGTTCCCATACTTAAGTCTACTGTGGCTGCCACAGTGTCTTCCCCTCCCTTGCTGGCCCCAGACTTTACTAAACCTGAAACTCTTCTCCTGGGAGTGGCTTCTCCTGAGAACACATCTCATGACCACATACCCAAAGTATGTACAGATGAAGAGCACCCCTTCTAACTTTCTTAAATAATGTCTAGCTTCTCAATTCAGCATCATAAGACAGAGCAAAAAACACACTGAAAATCTATTCATCCACTTATCTAACAATATATGCATATTTATTTAAGTAAAAAATCATGGACTTATTCTGACATTGTTCCTAAGTCTAAAACATTATCTCAAAGGGTATTTATAATCTTCAAAATGTCCTACTTTATATACTTACATATATATATATATGTTGATGTTTAGATTATTCATGCGAGCATGACTCTCTAACCATATCCAGGGCAGTCAATTACCCCTCTACCTTGTACAAGTTAGCACTAGCCTCAAACCCTAATACCATTGGTTACTTTTGCCCAAATTTGAACTCCATTGAAAGGGAACCACAAGGTCTGTAGGTTCTTTGCCATTCTGTCTTCTTCCCTTAACACCATACTGATGAGACCCATGCATGCTGCCATGCTGAACAAGCAATCATATATCCTCATGCTCTCTTCTGTTGGGCAAACATATCACAATGTATGCTTTGTACTACTGCCTCGCCTGTGGCACCTCCAGTTGTGAGCTATCATGAAGAGTGTTGTTTCCGTGGATGTCTATTAGGGAAGATGCTCACACCTCGGGTAGAAGAGCGCTGACCTCAGGTAGATGCCAGGTAACAGTTTCCAACGTGACTGTTTAAAGCAAATTATTGAAGAGCAGTGACAGCCACTCCCCATGTTCATTCAGACTAGGGATTCTCTTTTTAACTTTCACCGATTTGTGTGTGAGTACAGCCACCTGCAACTGTGCTGCTAGCGTGCATTTCCCTGCTGATGGCAGAGGGCAGGACAAAGGTGCCCACAGGTGTTCTCACCTCAGAGCAAGGAGTGGTGGCAGGTTGCACAGGCAAAGAGGGAGAAGGTTGAAATTGGATGAAAAAAAAGGTTGAGAATTAAGGATCTGTGGTAGCTATATATGTGTTTGTCAACTTGAGGAGTAAGACTGTAGGGGTGGAGTCTAGCTTGTCAATCATATGATAGCCAATGAGGCCTCATTGTGGGCATGGTCTCCTGAGAATTCTGGGAAATGTGGTACTTCCTCTTTGGAGGTGGGAGGCTCGCCATTCACTTCTTGCCAGACATCCCTGAGGAGAAATCCCATGGACCTACTCTGATGAAGCCCTGGGAACTGGAGTAGCCACATGGAGACCCCTGCCATGTTTACGCCACTGGATCCAAAGTATTTCTACTCCCTAGCCTGTGATTGCCCTGCATTCAACAACATTGCATGTGTTTCATGAGTCTGAAGAGGACTTCATAGACTGATATTGGCACATATTGGCTAACATCAGATTTATGAACTTGATCTGGACTGGATTCTCAATGTTCAATTACTCTTGTATATAAACCTCTTTCAAATATATATGTATATGTATGTATGTGTGTGTGTGTATATATATATATATATGAATTTGTTTGGCCTGTGGTTGTCTTACATTCAGTGTCATTGCATGTGTTTTGTGAGTCTGAAGAGGACTTTATAGACTGATACTAGTACATATGGGCTAATATTAGACTTATGGACTTGATCTGGACTGGCCTGAGAAATTTTCTCAATGTCCGATTGCTCTTGCATATAAACCTCTGTCTTATACACATATGTATGTCTATGAATTTGTCTCTCTAGTGGGCCGAGACTAACAGAGGATGTTTAGCAGCTGACCAGAGGAAGGAGTTTCTGGTGACTACTTATGCATGATTACCGTAGGATTTCAACCACTCCATTATTTCTCTGAATTTAACTTGTGAACAGTAAATACGAAAACAATAAGGAAATTGGTTACTGCAAACAATTCAGGAGTGCGTATGAATGACAATTAAATGGTATGTAACCTAAAGATTAGTGTTATAAAATCATGTTCTGCAAGCTTTAATGAAGCGAAATGCTTTGCAGGACCCCTGGGAATATTAGACGTTTACACACATAGCCTACACTGCAGGGTGGTCATTTGCTCCTCCTTACAGGTGCCCCGGAAGAAAGGTCTGGTGATCTGCTGTGAAGAATACAGCCACAGAGACCCCACAGAGCAGTCCCAATCAGAAGCATGTAGGCTCCCTCCGGTCAGAATCCATCTGATGACAATGGGGATACTGATTTATCTTGGGTTTCATCACGTGTTACAACCTGAAAACCATATTAATTTAAAATTCCTACCTGGCAATTAATCATTATAAAAAGCCAATGAAATAGTAAACCAAAATGGCTACTGGAAATTTTACCTGAAAACTACAAAAAATATATTCTCTGAATTATGTATACTACATCAAACTATTAATTATAAAAATGACTAGCTAGCAATTAGTTACAATTGTCATCTGACTATCTAGGAACAATCCATTTTCATACACATTTTTCAATAGGGGATTTGTGATCTTGGATTATACTCCAGATGAAAATATCAAGGAATATATGAGGACATAGAGCTGTATTCATCTTACAGATAAAATGCTTTTTAAGAATGCACTTAGGGGGCTGAGCCTCGGTGGCATAGTGGTTGTGCGCGGGACTGCGGCCCACTGGGATGGAGGTTCAATTCCGGCTCCCAGGAGCAAAGGCTGGGCCTCCTACTCCCACCACCTGAGGGCAGTGATGCCTAAATTAAAAAAATGTTTTTTAAAAAGGGCCTTCGAGTTGAAGAGTCCATTTTTAAAAAAAGGATGCACTTAGGTTTTAGGATGCTGTACAATAAAATTAGCATATATAGATATAGAAATATGTACATTTTAAAATGCATTAATATATCGCTATTGTGCTTTTCCCGTGACATTTTTTGTTTAAATAATTTTATTACATATTTCCTTTGTCAAAATTTCTATTTAAGTGCTGTCTATAGAGTCAATTGGTTATTTCTTTTCTTTTTTGGGGAGGCATCACTACCTCTGGTGGTCGTGGGTGCTACCCAGTGCCGCTCCTGAGAGCCGCCACAGGATTTGAACCACTAAGCCTGCAGGCCGCAGTCCCGCACTCAATCACGTACACCACCGGGGCTCAGCCGAGACTAACTTTTTATGGGAGTAGAAAGCCTTAACTTTCTCCTGTGGAACAGCTGGTGGATTTGAACTGCCAACCTTTTGGTAATCCAGTACCCCTCCAGGGCTCCTAAAAGACAAACTTCCCAAGGTAGTCTCCAAGGTTGCCAATGTTTATGCAAGCAGATTGCTTCCACCTTTCTCCCAAGGAGCAACTGGTAGTTTTAAATTGCTACTGAGTGTTGTATCCTCTGTGCCAGCCAAGATTCCCCAACCTATCTTGAGGACTGGAAATATCAATATGAGCAGAAGCTGTTCTACTAATAAGGAACAGAAGGCAATGAGTACAATGAGAACTAAAAACCCCTAAAGCTTTAGGGCGGGTCAGCATGGTTGGAATCCACTCTTTGGCAGTGTGATGGATATTTATACCAATTGATTAATTCTTATACATCATTTCCCCCATCCTACCTATTCAATTATTATTTTATGTTTGCTACATTTTTAAGGTTGATTTTAAGACGAAACTTTTCTTTCACGTAAAATGTCAGTGAAATAAATTCAGTTTGTTCTGAAAAACTTGGGTAAAAATGTTGCAGCCATGTTAAATGGTATTTAAGAGGGAAACTACAATATACAAAAATTCATAGCTGTCCAGTGGACCCTGACTACCAGCACCCTAGAGGAGAGACCATACCTGCTCTTGTAGGTTTTTGAGGTCTGTGATTCTTGATTGGTGTGAAAATCCTCATCTTTCTCCCAAGGTACGGCTAATGGCTGCCTGCTGCTGGCCAGGTAGTTAGCAGCCCAAACGTAAGGTCTCCTGATATGATCAGTTTAACCCTAATGGAACAGACTCTCTTTATGAAACTCCACATTGAGGGACGTGCCGCATCCCCTATCCTAACGAGACGACGTTACGCAAATGGTCTAGACGCGGGTTAGTCTGTAGCTCCTGAAATCAGATTGTCCCCTAGTCATCTGATTCTACAGAGGCTCTTGCTGAGACTAATAAACTAAGAGGTGGAAGAACTAACACTTGGAAAAGATAATTGATAAAGGCTATGAATTAGAAAGAAAGAAAATGAATGTTTTGTGCATTCCTCCATTTTGAAAACGATGAAGTCTAGAACTGGAGGATTTTATGTCACTGGTAGCATTTCAGGCATAGTCACTATTAATACTGATTTAATTGATCTTAAAAAGATCTTAAGAAGATCAATATGCCTACCAGCCAATGGTCCTTGGGTTAAGGAAGGCTTCAGGCTAAAGGACTGGGCTTTCTAGACTACCTGGGTGTGAGTGCAATGTTGTTGCGCCATCTAGTGGCTCCCGTTTGGAGTCAGTGCCAACAATGTCAAGGGCATAATGCCACCTCCTACTATACCCTCCAAGGAAGGGCCCATGTCCACTGGAAGATATGCAGAAGTGTAGGGGTGGAATCCAGCCTGTCAATCAACCTGATACTCTCTCCTTGTGCGCTTGGACTTCTCATAAGGAGGGCTCAGGGAGCTGCCCTCTTTCTGTCCTCATCTCTCTGCTGCTTTTCCTGAGAGCTGCCAAAGCAAGTGGCATACTTCCGAAGACCTTGGATACTCAAGAGTTTGCACCCACTGGCTTCTGATCTTCTTGCATTCGCCTTTATTGACTGTGGCTATGTGATCAATGGTAGTACTGGATCAGTGGACTTGAATTTGGACTGGATTGGGTCTGGATATCGCACTATGTCATGATATAAGCTCTTTAGTACATGGATTTGAGTATCACTGGATTTGTTTTCTGTAGTCGAGCTGGCCCAATCTTTCTCCTGAGGAGTGGCTTGTGGTTTCGAACTTCCAACCTTTAGGATTTCAGCCCAAAGGGTAACTGCTATGTAGCCTGGGCTTTTCAATAGAGGGAAGATTCAAGAAGGATTGATTTTGTGATCTTCATGGTCAGATGCACAACCAGGACTATGGCAACTACTCTATAAATATTCCAAGACAAATCTAAAAACTCAAAAGGTTTCCATTTTAATGAATTTAAGATTATAAACACAAAGCAGACATAACACGAGGTTCAAAATAATTCTTTATCGTTAAAGGCTTCACGAATCCTTTTAGTTTTATACTTTGCTGGAAACAACTTGAGTTATGACTGCAAATATATATATAGCAAGAACACAACTATATATAGAGAGAGTAGTTTTGTGTGCCTTATTCTGCTACTTTGAACAATTCATTTAACCTTCTGGGCTGCAGTTTCCTCTATGTAATCAGGTGATTAGATAACCTTATGGCCAAGGACTCTTTTTATATTTAAATGACTGTTTTGTCTGTAGTTCCTCTGCTGTACTGGCAATTCACATTTTATACTTGCACTGTCCTTAGTTACTATTCCTGTTTTGAAATTATATCACGTGTTTCAGTTTTTAAATAGTTAAATGTACTGTTAGAGAACTAGAAGTGTTTTTTTTTTAATTGTAGCTATCTAAATAGAATTAGCTTGAAACACATACTTCAGGTTTCCTTAAAATACACAATAATTTATGAAGTACAAAAATGTAATGAAGATCTCATAGGTTCAATAGATATTGGGATAAAACATAAAGGACAAAAGCTATGTAAAGTTTAAATTATGGAAGGTATCACCAATTGGAGAGACATACATTCAGTCCTATTTTGGGCCTGGTAAACTTGAATTATTTCAGAAAGGGGAAGAGTAAGACAGAAGTCTGCACTGATTAATGTTTAAGGAGCAAATAAATAAATAAATAAAAGAGCCCAGGTACATAATTTAAGCAGGGTTGTCACAGACGATCTTCAACATCAATACATCATGTGTATCAGGATGCATGCTGATGGCCGAGGTGACAATTCCTATCAAAAATCTCACTGGGCCCCAATCAAGGAACTGGAAACTCTGCCTGATCAAAATCGGGAACCAGGAAGAAGCATTCAAATTCAACAAGTCCCTGACAGCCAACCAGAGAAGAACACGGAAAGTAGCTCGCCAATAGAGAACAGCCCCCTTCCCTCTGATGGGACTGTATGGCAGGAAGTGGGAAAGGGCACACCCCTCCTGTAACCTGAAACTATAAAAACTTAGCTTTGTGCGGTGGTCAGGGTCGAGGCTACTACGGGGAAGGCCGCTGTGCTGGGTAGTGGTGTGAGTCTGACCCTAGCTTAAGCTAGAAAATAAACTCCTTTTTTTCCTTTGCATCTTGAGTGTCGTTTAACGAACTTCGTGGGTAAACGTGTCTCCCCGGTTCAACACCCTAAATCTCAATTCAATACAGGAACCAGTGTGAAATCTAAAACCTCACCAAGTATCGTTGGCATAAAAGTCCCACATTCAACCATCTGAGTCATCTAAATTAGGCTTGGGTGAGAATCTGATGAAAACCTCTCTGGGAGCAAAATCCCTCTCCCTCTGTGACTCGTAAAGAAAGAAAAAGGTTATCTGTCCTTAAAATACAATGGTGAACCAAGAATAAGATACCAATTACCGACTAGACTTTCTGTTCAAAAAGCGAGCAAAAATAAATAGCAAAAAGGAGTCCTTACTGGTCCCCAGCTATTTCAAAATTCAGCTGGAGAAACTCCACCTGCTTTCACAAGGACTATATAATATCACCATTTACAAATTCCATTTTCTAAATAATTGCAAGAGTCAATTCTGGCAAGCAATTTGCCCTATATGTATATACAATTTATGAGCCATATATATATATATATACATATACACATAATTATTCTTTTTTCTACAATTTTCCATTTTTTTCCTTCCCAAATCTGACCACTTCACTTTTAATACTGATATTTCTACGAAAAGTCCATGTGTACAAATTAGGGGTCCTCTAGAATGATACATGCTGTTGCTTCCACGTTCCTCATTCCCTTCTGAATCTTTCCTGCAGTGTAATTTTGTCAAGGTGTCTGGCTAAAGGTATGGAGGCCTTTTCTACTGCACTCCTAATTGTTCTAATCTGTATCCACTGCCAATTCCTAAGCAACAACCACATTTGTAGGTTCTTGTTATGGCCACATCCTGTTTCTGGAACTAAACTGCATCTTGAGAAAGAGACACTAAATAAACGACTGCAAGAAAGTTGATTAGTATTATTGTAAGAAAAATTTCAAGCACTTTGGAATAGTCAATTAAGAAGTCTTTGTTTTCCAACACACGCTCCTCCATTTCATCCTGATTTGGACAGGACTTCTCTGTGTTATCATCCCTACTTCCAACCACTCATTTATGCCGTAAACACTTTTAATATTACACACACACACACATACACACCCCACACACACTATTAACTACTTAATTGAAAAATAGCTTTTAATGCCTTCCATGCTACAAAATCTATTGAGAATGCCGGTCTCCCTATTTAAGCTCTCAGTCACATTCAGATTTTGTTGTCCTTTTCTGTGTCCTTGAACTATGACCTCTCTAGTCTCTCACATGCTGCATTCCTTAGGATTTCATCATATTTCTCTGGCCACATCTCCATGGGTTCTTTTCAAGGAACTAACTGCTTCCAAAAAACAAGTCAGGCCCAAGATTCGGTCCATGGCCTCCATTTCTTCTTAAACCCAAACCTTTTTTTAAAAAAAAAAAAATCTAGTCCAGTTATGTTTTGTGAGCAATATATATAAATAGCCACCATTAAAATGGATAGAAACATCCCGTGGGGATGTTTCACACACACCCTGAAACTAAAGTGCCCAAAGAGGGTATATTGATGACTTTCACCCACCCTCCCAAATGGTCTCCTATGAATTACTACTGCACACATCAAGGACTAGAAATCACTCCTTTTTAAGAACAACAACAACAAAAACAAAAACAGCTTATTGGGGGCTCTTACAGCTCTTATAACATCCCATACATCGATTGTATCAAGCATATTTGTACGTGTGTGTGTTACCATCATCATTTCCAAAACATTTTCTACGTAAGCCCTTGGTAGAAGCTCCTCTTTTTTCTTCTCCCACTTCTGCCCTTATGTATTCTTGATCAATGACATGTTATTGTTATTGCATATTAGTCAATCTTGATAGCAACTCTTCTTACTCCCACAAACTTTATTATTTTTACAAGATTTTTAAATGTTTATGGGACAGATTAATTTTTGATTCCATGTTTTCATAAATTTTTGAAGCTCCCTCAAAGGTTGGGGTCATTTGTCTTCCTTTCCGTCAATCTTTCCTTCGTAATAGTTTGTTATCATTCTCCTAGACCTTCCCCTAGAATCCAACTTTTCAATTGAGTTCTTTACAGTAGGGCCAGAGTAATCTACTAAAGCGACAGCTCTAATCATGTCATTCATCAGCTTGAAATAGCTCAAAGGCTTAGTATCACTCAATTTAGATAGCAGGAACTTTTGGCTGATAATCCCTATGTTACTTCCCTAAAAGTTTTGTTTCTCAGCTCATTATATTGACTATATTTCACTGATATGATGACTATGTTCTTCCTACATCAGGATGTTCAAGTGTATATTTATCACTGTCTAGTTAGTTCTTCCTTCTCCAATTACTCAAACAGGTACTTCCTTTTCAGACTTTGTTTCAGTTCAAACTTCTCTTCCCTAAGAACATTTTTTTCCTGAGAGACCAGTAAATTAAAATATAACTTTTAAAATGCATAGAAGATGGCCAGAATAACTATAAAAATGTCTCATACTACTTATTTAAAAGTACTGATTTGTAATGTTTTTTATATGATCCTCCTATTAAGAGAGTTGACTACTTCATACTATTGACCTGGCCATTATTTACACTGAGCAAATGAATACAGAAAACTGGTATTGCAGAACTTGTGGTTCTTTCTTCAAAAGTATTTACATATTTCTTTGGGGGGGGGGGGCTGGCACCACTGCCCTCTGGTGGTCGTGGGAGCTACCCCACTTTGCTCCTGGAGAGCTGCTGGGGCTCAGCCCCCAGATTTCTTTCTTATATCCCTGAAACACTACTGTTTTGGTGGCTACATAAAGTCATAAAGTGTACAGGTTCTGTAGGGCTCCAAACCCAACCCAACCCACTGCCATCAAGGCAATTGTCATTGTCACTCTTCATGGGATTTCCATGGCCATAAATCTTTACAGGTGCAGCTAGTCTTATCTTTTTCCTGAGAAGCAGCTTGTGGGTTTGAACTGATGACCTTCATGCTTGAAGTCCACAGCTAACCTGATAGGATCCCTAGCAGATGGTAGAGCCTCTTACAATTGACCTTCATTGAGATCAATTGAAGAACAACTCCCTAGTTATGGTTGGTGGTGCTGCTATGTGCCACCAAGTGGGTTCTGACCTAAAGCGACCCTCTGCACAACAGGACATTACACTACCTGATCCTGCACCTCTTCCCCACTGTACCTATGCTGGAGCACTTTGCAGCAGCCACTGTGTCCATTCATCTCCTGTGGGTCTGCCTCGCTTTCACCAGCCCTTTACTTGACCACCAATGAAGTCCTTCCATAGAGACTGGTCTCTCCTGACAAAATGTCCATTTAAGGGGATGTCTCACCATCTTTCCTTGTCTCTAAGGACGACTTTGGGCATACTTCTTTCAAGTCAAATCTGCTTGTTCCCTTAGCAGAGCATGCCACCAATGCCACAATTACAGACATCCGTTTTTCATCTGTCTTCGGTTTTCATTGTCTAACTTTCATATGCAAATAAAGAAAATGAAAATACCAGAGCTTGAGTCAGACACATCTTACTCCTTAAAGAAACATACTTGCTCTTCAGTTGTCTGAAGAGGTCTTGTGCAGCAGATGCACCC
The DNA here is from genome assembly GCA_004026705.1 of Nesogale talazaci. NCBI lineage: Eukaryota > Metazoa > Chordata > Mammalia > Afrosoricida > Tenrecidae > Nesogale > Nesogale talazaci. The sequence continues at coordinate 103,221 of PVJH01003469.1, forward strand.
AATGCAATGCACCTTTTGATCTCTTCTCTGCCACTTCCATAAGAATTGACTGTGCATCCAAGCAAGATGAAACCCTTGATAACTTCAAATTTTCTCTATTTATTGTACTGTTTTCTATAGGTTAAGTTATGAGGGTTTTTGGTTCAGTAATTTCTGTTTGCTATTCTGACAGTGCAAAGTATTGTCAATACTCTTTTTCAACACCATAATTTTAATGCATCAATTCTTCTGCAGTCTTCCTTATTTTTTTGTTTGTTTTTTTGGGGGCATCACTGCTCTCCGGTGGTGGGAGTACGAGGCCCAGCCCCACTGCTGGAATTGAACCTCCATCCCAGTGGGCCGCAGCCCTGCGCACAACCACTACGCCGCCGGGGCTCAGCCCAGTCTTCCTTATTTATTGCCTATCTTTTTTCCTCTGGAATTCTCAAGATAGCTGGCTAAATTTCTCTTTTTAAATCATTTCATTGGGAGCTTGTACGGCTCTTATCACAATCCATACATACATACATTGTGTCAAGCACACTTGCACATTTGTGGCCATCATCCTTTTCAAAACATTTTCTTTCTAATTGAGCCCTTGGTATCAGCTTCTCATTTTCCCCATCTCTCCCTTACCCTCCCTCCCTCATGAACTCATGATCATTTATAAATTAGTATTTTTACATGTCTTACACTGACTAATGTCTCCCTTCACCCACATTTTGGTTGTCCATCCCCCTGGAAGTGGGGGGATCATTGTGATCATGCAGATCATTGTGATCAGCTCCCCCTCTCACCCCCACCTTCCCGTTATTCTCCTGGTATAGTTACCCTCATTATTGGCCATGAGGGTTTTATCTGCCCTGGATTCCCTGTGTTATGAGCTTTGATCTGTACCCAGGTACATGCTCTGGTCTAGCTGGATTTGTAAGGTAGACTTGGGGTCATGATAGTGGGGAGGAGGAATCATTAAAGAACTACAGGAAAGTGATATGTTTCATCAGGGCTGTACTGCATCCTACCTGGCTCCATTTTTATTGTCTAGCTTTCACATACATATGAGGCAATTTAAGATCCCATGACGTTGGTCAGTCTTTTCTGCACTTGTCACACTGTTTCTTGCCTGATGGTCCATTTGTGAGGATTTTGCTTTTCTTGACATTGAAGGCTCAAGTCCTTCATCAGCAGCAGCAATAGCTGCAAGATCTCCTCTTTTTCAGCAAGTCAGGTTACGCCACCAGCATATGCACAGATTTTTATTAAGCCTTTTCTAATTCTGATGCCACATTCGACTTCATATAACCCAGGCTCTTGGATTAATTTGTTCAGTATACAAATACAATAATTTTGGTGACAATGTTGTGTCATTATGATGACATGCATTGGAATTATGAAAATAAGATACTACAGTTCACAACAATCAATAACTGTTTTCATCCAATCAAATAAGAGATGAAACATGTTACAATATCTTCTTTAAAACTAATAATTGAGTTCTGCCCATTCTTGACTAAAATTTAATCCATGAGGATAAAGCAAATACTATGCAACTTCAAAACTCTCTAGAATATCTTTTTACCAACACCACATCATGTACAAATTCATATTAGAGATACTTGATGAACCAAATTTTTGTTTGTTTAAAATTTTATTGGTAGGCAAGCATGATGCTTAATTTAAGCTGGATGATTAAATGTGGGTCTCTCGAGGAAATAAGGTCATCATTCATTCAGATTTAGATTAATTTTTCCTCATGGCAATGTTTTGAATGAATAATATAATATTATGCTAATTGAACCACTAATTTATCATTATTTTTGTCTTTTTACTCTCCAACCTAGATTTTTGACAAAGCTCTTTAAAAAAAGACATCGCAGTGATGCAAAAAAAACCCAAAAAAAGACGTCAACATGGCTCCAAACTTTTAATTTCTTTATCAAGAGAAAAACTGCCCCAAATGGCTCCATAGATAGAGAAATAGATATACACATACTGAGCACAAAAGGAGATTTCCATTTCCTGGAGGAGGAACCTTTACCTATTTTAATCAATATAGCACTACTTTTGTTTACATTTTCATCCATTAGGGAATTTTCTATTTAAAGAAATGCTTTGCTTGAAACATCAAAGAAAGGATCTTGAAACATCAACCACATAAAAAAAAGATATTAGGTATCACAAGAAAATAATGGACCCATGATTCACATTAAACTAAGTATATTTAGGATTTTTAAAGATAGAAAATGTATACGTGTGGGCAGAGAACATAAAGACCACAAAATATTTTTCCTTAAATTTTATAATTTTTATATGTAACTTTGATATCCTATCTCTTGTATTAGTCCCAAAGTGAATATTATAGCACTTTCCTTTTTAGAATGGTAGAAACATTAATGGAAACATTAGTGATTAGAGAAGTGATGTCATTGCTTGCATCAGAAATCTACTCCCAGACTGACCAATGCATTCAAAAAATTCCCCTTCATGACATCTGTCAACCATATTTCAAAACAGAGGAATGATAAAGAAAGGAATCAAACTTCATGCTCTAAGAATCTCTGCTTGGGTAAAGCAATGACATTTTCATCACAAATGGAGAAATACAATTGTATTAGGTAGAGATGTTTTCGAGTATTAATTGAATGGTGTCCTCCAAAAACATGTGTTCAGATTCTGACCCCTCTATCTAGGGGATATTAACAAATCGATGCAGCAGTGAAAGTACTGACCTATCTATGCCAAGAAACTGAAAGATAACTATCAGGTCAACTGACTAGAAGTGACCCCTATTTGTACCTATTTCAAAGAAAGATGACCCAGTACTATGTGGAAATTAACAAAAAACAACTTGAACATCCCATGGAAATAAAATTGACCAAAGACAATGTTTTAAATGTTACAGCAGTACATGGACAGGAATTGAAAGGCGGTTTCAGAAGAGGATGTGGAACAAGGTGTACCACTGTTGACTGAAGGTAGATGTGGCTGAGAGCAAAGAACACCAGAAAGTTCTTTGCTTATGGTTTATTGACCATCCAGAAGCATCAATCTATGTAGATCATACCAAACTATGGATAGCATTCCAAAAATGAAGAATGGTGATTTCAGAATAGTTGTGCTTGTGATAAACCTGAACACTGACCAAAGGCAGCCATTTGAACAGAAACAAGGAAATACTGCATGACTTAAAATGAAAATATATATATATGTCAGAGCTGTATTTTTCACTATAGTTATTCAAATGTATATGTTGGGCCATTCATATGAGAAGCTGTACTACATGTAGAAGAACACAGTATCAGGACTGGAAGAATGCACGTTATGTACAAGACGATAAACAGAAGGCAATGTGTAGATGACACAACTTTGCTTTCTTACAGTGAACAGCTCTTACAGCACTTACAGATGAAACTCAAGGACGTCACACTTCATTACAGATTACAATTCTGTGTATAGAACAGAAATTCTCAAAACTGCACCAATAGACAACAGACATCATGATAAACAGAGAAAGGACAAAAGCTGTAGAGGATTTCATCTTACTTGCTTCTGAAATCATTTTTCATGGAAGTAGCAGTCAAGAAATCAAAGGACACATCACATGGGGAAATCTGCTGCATAAGAGAGCTTTAAAGTGGTGAAGAATAATAATGTCACTTTGAGGACTAAGGTGCACCCGACCCCAACCATGGTCTTTTCAATGACCTCTTATGCATGTGAAAGTTGAACATTGAATAAGGAAGACTGTATAAGAATCATTGAGTTCCTTGGTGCACCCTTAATGCAAGAACACATTGTTCTATGAATCTGGCATTCCTCAAGGCTCACTGGCCCAACACCATCACTAAAGTAAAATGGGTACACAAATAAATGTGGTGAAGAAAGCTGATGGTGCCCAGCCATCAAAGGATATATCAGGTGTCTTAAAAGCCTGATTATAAACATTAGACCATTTACCTGAGAAGAGACCACAGCCACACAGAAGAAGCACAACAAGCAGCGTGGTCAGATGGTGGTGAAAGTGGTGAAAGTTCTAGGCAATAGACATCAAATGGGGGAAACAAACAAACAAACAAACATATATTACTGTGTGCACACAACCCCAAGGTACCCGTTGAGGACATGTAGGAGCATGAGCAAGGGTGGTGAAGAAAGCAGATGGGCCTAGCTATCAAAAGGTATAGCATCCAGGGTCTTAAAGGCTTGAGCATAAACAAGCAGCCATCTAGCTCAGAAGCAACAAAACCCACAATAAAAGAAAACCACTTGCCTGTGCGATAATGAGGTGCTGGACTTGAAGATAATTGAGTCGTCATTCAGCGCAGAAACAGCAAAGCCCACATGGAAGAAGCACACCAGCATGCGTGATCAAAAGGGGCCAAAGGAAGCAGATAACGAGTACCAAAGAACAAGAATCACAACATTACAAAGGAGGAAGAGAGCACGGTGGGGACCTAAGGCCTACTGGTGGGTAATTAGTTGCCCCTTTACAGGGGAGACACGGGGAAGAGGCAGACCAGTCAAGGGGCAGCCGGGCAGTGATGATGCATACAAGTTTCCTCTAGTTCCTGAAGCCTTCCTTCCCACCAACCATCATGATCCCAACTCTACCTTGCAAATCCAGATGGACTGGAGAAGTCACACATGTATAGAGGGGAGCTGGAGATATGGGGAAACCAGGATGGATGGGCCCCTTCGGGCCAATGGTTAGATTGGAGATGCTGGAAGGGTGGAGAGAGGGTGGGGTGGAGAGACGGAACCAACAGCAAGGATGTACACACAGGCTCCTATTTGAAGGACGGGCATCGCAGGAGTAGGGTTGGGGGAGAGGTGGGGCAGTGTAACATGTGAAAGAACAATGGCAATGTATGGAGTGTTGGGGGTTGGTGGGGAGGAGAGAGCGGAGGAAGAGGGGAGGGGAAGGAGGGGCCGATACTGGGGGTTTGGGGGAGAGGGCGGATGATTGGAGAACAATAATAAAAGTGGACATGTGAGGGTGCTTGACACAGTATGCTTATTTATGTATTCTGAAAAAACGATGTATGAGCCCCCAATAAAATGATTTTAAAAAAAGAATCGTTGAGTTTAAATTATTGTACTGATAAAGAATTTTGAAACTACCTTGGATGGCTCATAGGAAAAAGAAATCTGCCTTGGAAGAAGTACAGTCAGAATGTTACAGGAGAGTATGGAAAGATTTCATCTGATGGCCTTTGGACATGTTATCTGAAGAGACCAATCCCAACAAAAGGACATCATGCTTGATGCAATAGAATATTGGGGGTGGGGTGGGGGAAGCTTATCACGGAGACAATTGGGGAAGCTTATCATGGAGACGATTGACACAGTCACTGTGTCAATGAGCCCAAATATAAGAACACTTCTGGGAATGTGTTGCATGGGTACTATTTTCATCTCTTGTACATAGGTTTGCTATGGTCAGAGCCAACTCATTTAACAGCAACATATTTTTGGAAAGGCATTTTAGTTGCACTGTGATTTAAGTACACGATTGCTACCCCAACTATTAGCAGTTTAACTTCACCAGCTGTTTCACATGTCAAAGATGTTGCAGTTGACTTCCTTAAACAAGTTTAGCCTTGGGTACACTATGGGCAAGTTCCACTTTGATGGTTATGATCACTACCTTCAGGAATCAATGGATGATTCCTATTAGAATTAGGAAGTGATATTGGCTTGGTTTTGGGTGTATAGCTATCTATGCAATCTCATTGGGGATTTTCCTCGTTATATTAAGAAAGCCATGTCAGTATACGCTGTGCCACTTTTAAAATATCACAAAGCAGATTAGGCAATAAGAAGCAAGCCCTGGGGGGGTGAAGGGGTATGTGTGCAATGAGGGAAAGATAGTTGGTCAATGGAGATCGCCAGGGCACAGAGAGAAGAATCCCAAAGTGGGCATCACCACCCCCTGGTGGTGTGTGAAATGATCTAAGGACCTTGTAAGAGCAGATACCTATACTTTATCCTGGATTCTGGGCTAGAGTACAAAAGATTTTCATTGCTAGGGAGGTCATGAGGATTTTTTTTAAGGGGACAGTAGACCATATAGATTTGGGAACCTCTGCTTAAGAAAAATATTTTTTAAGAGCATCTTAACTGTGAAAAAAATAAATTTCTATTTCTTAAAAACCTGGTATTTCTGTTATAGTTGAATAAAGAAACTAAGATAGATGATTACATAAACCTTAGTAAAATTATAGCTATACTGCCACATGTAAAAAATATATAGTTATAATATATGGAATATACTTACGATCAGGTGCTTGTGGGATCGATACCTGATGCGCTTGGTTTTCTGCTGCAAGCATTTCTACTTTGAGAATTGCTTTGGGGCAGGCCTCAACTGAATTATACAAAGGAATCACTGCATTGTATCTTTTGTTGTGATAGAAATGAAAATATTAAGTCTAAGTTGTAAAGCAATCCCTGCTATATAGTTTTATGTTTACATCTGAGTTTACAGGATCCTTGCTGTTAAAAAACACAAAAATAAAAGGAGAGATTTAAAATTTAATTTTGACTATCAATAAGTTGTACAGTATAGAATGTTCGTAACCCATGATTTTATTGAAAATATAGTAAGAAATTAAAGAACACAAAAGTAAATTAGTTTAACCACCTATTGACAAAAAGTTAGCCATAAACATGTAACATTGACTTTATTCTACATCTAGTGGGCATTTCAAGCAGCATGTATTTGGGAGTGGGGGGGCCAGAAATAAAAAAGGAGTTTTTAGTCTTGCAAGTAAATACCACAAGCTTAAATCTGATTCTGTTAATGGGACTCCCTTTGTGGTGTTTTCCCACTCACAGTTAGAGACTCTGGTCCTGTGATTTCCCCACACTGTCAAGTACTACTTTGTGTATTTTCTAAAGACATGTTGATCAATGATTTTCAATCTCATTACAACAAGACTCATTGAAAATGCATGGATTTGAGAAACAAGTTTAGTTTTCTTCAGTAATAATAAATGTCCCTTTGCCACTAGGGATACATTAATTTTCATAAACCAATTTAGGATTATATTAGTAGCAAGTAGACTTCCCTGTCTAATCATCTAACATTCTTACACAATCAGACAATGTTCACTTGTGAGAGAATTGCATGAATTACAAAAGTTGGGGGCCAGGAAGACAAAAAATTTCATTTGTTTTAAAATAAATTAATCATCATTTTCACTAATCTGTGTACTTTCCAATGCTATTTTTTTAATTCAGTACTTTTTTTCAGTTTAACAATAGCACCATATTTTCCTGGAAACACTTGTCTCACTAAATTTCAATAGCAGTTCATCTGAAAACCAGACCAATGTGTAATGTAATACCATTAAAAAAGAAGAAGGAGACTTTTGGTATATTTAGAAGAGCCTGCCCTCTTCCTTTATTCTTCTGTTATGTTGTAGATGTGTGTGGGGAGGAGGTTAGATAATGAAGCTCAGGCTGCCATGAAATATGGCAGAGGGTCTGGAAAATAAACGCAGAGCTCACCTCTGTAAATACTCCTGCAACACCAAGATATAACTGTCCAAGCACTGAATGGTAAGCACTAACCTTAAACTCTATCAAAAGTACTCTTTTTTTTGAAGGGGGCGGGCATCACTGTCTTCTGGTGGGAGTAGGAGGTGCAGCCTTGGTCCTGGAGAGCTGCTGCTGGATTTGAACCACCAACCTAGTGGGTCACAGGCCTGCACACAATCACTACGCCACCGGGGCTCAGCCCTAAAGGTACTCTCTTAGGATAGATGTAAGAACATGAGAATGAGATCAAAAGAGATTGGGGAGCAATCAGTTAGCAACTTCCCTCATGAATAACTTGTTAATACACGGCCAGGGCACATTTTACTAATGTTAAAATGAAGAATAAGGTGTTAGCTCCAATTCAAATATAATTTATATAGGTTATAGCATGATCAAATCTAAATGCATACTTTATATATGTTAAGCAAATCATCTGAAAAACTGGACTACATGAGGATGAATGATGAGAAACACTTGTGTATCTGGGATACACAGAAGACACAATCTTGCTTGCTGGAAGTGAGGAGGATTTGAATCTTTACTGGTGGAGAGGTGATACTACAGGGCCCATTATGAATTAATTGCACATCAACATAAAGAAAACAAAACTCCTCACAACTGGACGAATAGAAACCGCCAAGATAAACAGGGAAATGCCGATGCTGTTAAGAGTTTCATCTTACTTGGATCCACAAGCAAAGACTATGGAAGCAGCAGGGAAGGAATCAAAGGGCATATTGCTTTAGGCCAATCTGCAGTAAATCACCTCTTTTATTTTATTTTTATTATTAGTTCATATATAACTACAAATTTCAACCTCATCAAGTAGAATGTATAGTTGCTACCACAAACTGTTCCAAACATTCTTTCTCTACATGGACTTCTTGACTTATCTCCCTTTTACTCTACCACCACTACTGTAACTCCTGCCCTCAGACCCCATATTCTACTTGCTGTCCCTCGAGCCTCATCAGTGATAGGTTCCATTAAAGTGTTAAAGAGCAGATATGTTATTTTGAAGAGTAAGGTTTGCATGACCCACCCCATTACTTTCAATTGCTTCGTGAATGCAAACACTTGACAATGAATATGGACCATTGTGGGATGATTGATGCACTGGCATTATGGTGTTGGTGAGTAATTCAGAATAGATCACAAATCACCCAAAGACTAAACTACTCTACCTTGAAAGATGCACAACCACCATGCCTCTAAAAGAGGAACAGGATAAGCATGTCCCATGTATTTGGCTATGTCATCTAAAAGAAGGCGTCCCTAGGGAAGGATACCATGATGAGCACCAGAGAGCTTCAGGGGAAAAGAAGAAGACCCTCAACAAAATGGAATGGCACAGAGGTTGCCATAGTGGGCTTAAAAAGCAGCAATTGGGATAGTGAAGCTGGACTGGGAAATGTTTTCTTATTAAAATGTTCCTGTATAAAACATAGGTGTGTTAAATACATTAATTCAAAAAATACAAGTAATAATTATCTGGCAATACACTGAGGAAGTGGACAGTCTTTGGGCCTCTGATCAAGCCCTCCTTCAATGCAAGAACACATTATTCTAACAACTGGCATTATGTGATGCCCACCCTTCCAATATGATCACTGAAGACAAAATGGGTGCAAAAGTAAATGTGGTGGAGAAAGCTGATGGTGCCCGCCTAACAAAAGACCTAGTATCTGGGGTATTAAAGACATGAAGCTAAACAAGGGCTTTTTAATAGAGTAGCAACAAGCCCACAAGGAAGAAGCACGTCAGCTTGTGTGATCACAAGGTATCAAAAAAATCAGGTAACAGACAACAGAAGACTAAAATCAAACAAAGAAAACATGGGGCTGAGACCCACAAACCCATCTGTAGACAAAAGGGACATGCCCTCGCAGAAGGGTCAAAGGAAAGAATGAGTCAACCAGGGCTCAGTATAGCACCAATGAAACACACAATGGTCCTCTAATTCCTCAAGACTTCTTCACCCACCACTATTGTGGTGCCTGCCTTGCCAGTCCTGCCTTGCACTTCAGGCTAAACTGGAGCATGTCCACTAGTATAGCTAAGAGATCATGATACATGGAATCGAGGTCAGGAACCCCTCAGGAACAGAAATGGGAGTAGTGATATGAGGAGGGTATGGGGAAGGTGAGGAGACGTGGGGAGGAAAGGGCAACCTACTGCAATGATCAACACATCACCACTACCACCCATCAGGAGGATGAGCAACAGAAACTATAGGGGAAAAGAGAGAGATATCAATGTAAGATATGGAAATAGAAATAATTTATAATTTATCAAGGGATCACAAGGTTGGGAGAGTGGGAAGGAGGGCAGAAAGAGGAGATGATACCAAGACCTCAAATAGAAAGAACATGTTTAGGAAATAATGATGGCAACATATGCACAAATATGTTTGATACAATTGGTGGATGTAATGTTATAAGACCTGTAAGAGCCCTCAATAAAATGATCTTTAAATTCATTCATTCATTCATTAAATGTTGCTATATGGATTTGCTGAGTCTGAACTGATTTGATGGTACCTAATAACAATTTAGTAATATCAAATTGAAACGATGCTAAAACATTAGGTACAATATGTTCTTATACAATTTACTTTTATTAAATTCATCTAACAGAATGTCTTAAGAGCCATCATTAACATTCATAAAACATCGTTTGAAAAATCTCTATGATTGTTCATGTCATTTAAATAAATAATGCTGATTGATGGATGCTCTATTTTGAATATGTACTCTTATGACCGATGTTCTTCCAAAATAGTATTTTGCAACATCTCTTAGAATACATGTATTCAAGTTATTTAAATTGCAAAATTTACATATATACATATATACACAAACACACTATAGCTTTCTATTTTTGCCTCATCTTTAGCTACAATATTACAAGAATGCTGAGAGCAATATAATATTTGGAGACAAACATTAAATATATTTTAAAAGAAATATTGGTATGCATAAACAATTATTGTGATAATTAGTTTATAATGGTAGTATGTTCTACATACTTACTATGTACATAATTTAAAAAATTTAAGTAGATGCTAAGCAAACTATTAACACAATTAACAGAAAGTAAGTATCCCCTGGCTTTCTTTAATATTTTGCAAAGTATGACTTGGATTGCAAAAGTTAGCATTGTCCTGCAGATGGTCAATTGAAAGGCTAGGCAACCACCAAGTATGGACCCAGAGGAGGCATTCATTGTAATGAAGATGTGCTTTCTCTGTCAGAGCACTCCTGGACCCTCCTGCTCACCACTTGTTTATTTCATTCTCACAGACTGTAAGCTCATTTAGAACTGTGTCTACTTGTATTGTAGCCCCCATTTCTAGGACAATCGTGGTATACACTAAAGCCTAAATGATATTGAAAAGATTAGATGAATAGGCATAAAACATCATCTATATGGTAAAAAAAGAAAGTTGGGAATTTTGTATTACAGAAAATGAATTTAATTTGGAAAAGTAGTCATTATGGGGTTTTTTAAGGAGCAAATGCCCTTGTCAAAAAGAAAGGAAAACGTAAGCATTATGTGACAAAATGCACTTAAAAAAGCAAAAACCAATTACTCTATCATTTTGCCAAACTTGAATTAGATTAAATTTATATTTGTACTAAATATTTATATTTGTACTAAATTGTTCACTTTAATTGTGTCCCAACCAAATACACCTCCCTTTTCCATTTATTTAGGTTGATTAGGAGGGTGTGTGATCAATGGGAACTCAATATTCTGGAAGTTACTCTACAGAGAGAATACATTCTTTGATAGTATTACCGCTCACCTAATTCCATTGGGCCATCATTTCTCTAGTTGTTTACCACAAATAAATAGAATCAAGCCCTTTTTTAGCCTACATGCAATTATTTTTTATTACCCATTATTTCTTTAGAAATGCCATAATATGGTCAATTCAGTAATTTTGAAATGATTTTGAGATTTTCATATAGACCCACCCTAGTGTCTTCTTGCGTTCACACTAATACCAAAACTGAAAACCCACTCACATCAAGTTGAGTTTCACCTCATACGGACTCTGTATCCACAATTCTGTAGGCCTTGACATAGCAGCCCCCATTTTCGCCCCCAGACTTTCTGGCAAATTTGAATGAACAACCTGGTGGCCATCAGCTCACAGCCTAATCCACAGCACCACCAAGGCCCCTCTCTGCCCACAGTAAACACAAGGAATAGGAACGTAAGACAGCCAACCTTCCTAATGCTTGATTCCCAGAGAACTCTTCACTGGAAGGCATCCTGGAGGTATTTTCAAGGAACAAATATACTTATCTCAAGAAAACAGAGTCTTTGCAGGATCAGGCATCAGGGCAAATGTGGGCATTCATCTAACAGAGATCTCTGTGGAGCATTTGATGTTCTTCCACCTAGACTCTGTGTACACAAAAAAATCATGTGACACAGTGGAGACACTATAGGTATTTTGAACAATGAGATGCAACTTTAGAATCCTAAATTAAGGGGGGTGGGTTTTCCCTCTCTCCCTCTTTCTCTGTATATAACGAAAACAAGAAGGCACAAATCAGTAGGCTTCTGAAAATTCCCTTATTTCATTTGCAATCCAGAAATTATCAGTGATCGCTACTGAGCTGAAAGTAAAAATGAAGTCTGACATATTAGTCTGAGGATTAGTCTCTCTATCCCCACCCCACCCCTTTCTCTCTCTCTCTCTCTCTCTCTCTCTCTCTCTCTCTCTCTCTCTCTCACACACACACACACACACACACACACACACACACACACACATTCTCTCTCTCTCGCTCTCACACACACATACACTCATGATATATGGCAGGATGTGAACCTATCAACCTTGGTTCTTGGAGTTACTGCAGTGATTTCCTTAAAATAAGCCCAAACTCCAGGTAGAGGTAAGTTTTTTGTATTTGAAAAGACCTCTGTGAAATGGGGGTGGTGGGGTGGAATGCTCCTCCTAGGTGTTAGTTACCAAAGGGCTCTGCCCACAAGATTTCAAAACACTCAAATGAAAAGATGAAAAGCCTCTCAGACAATAATATTCTGATCCTATAAAATATCCCCGTGCTTTCCATATTAGAAGTACACCTGATAATTTTTTATCAAATCATTTCAGGAATGTGCTATTGCTACAGCTCTCTTCCCCTTCGCATAGCAGCTCTTCAGATGGTGTCCTCTGTGGATTGTTTACTGTATATAATGCTTGTTAAGCAAATAGTTACAAAGACATTTCTCTTCTCTGGTAGGAAATATCCCCCCTCCCACCCCTCAGAAAATACCCTGTTTTGTGTAAATGGCATGGCTTATTTTAGAGGCAGTTTAAATGGAATACAGTACCTTTTCCATTAAAATGGAACGTAAACTCTTCAACAGAAAGCACCATGTTTTTGCTCACCACACTGTTCCTCATAGCCTCTTGTAGAGTGCCTGCCATACATGAACTAGAGAGCCCTGGTGGTATGGCCATTATGCGCTGAGCTACTAACCTCAAGGTCCACAAGTTCTAAACCACCAATCCTTCTTCAGGAGAAAGAAGAGACTTTCTACTTCCTTAAATAGTTACAATTAAAAAAAATAGTTACAGTCTCGGAAATCCAAAGGATGAGTTCTACCTTGTCCTGCAGGGTCCCAATGAGTCCTGATTCACATGATAACAGTGAGAGTTGATACATCAGTTAAAATATTGTATATAAAGTAAATATGCTGTAACATTTTGCTTTGGAGAGTGGCTATGAAATGAACTTCCATGTAAGCAAAAGGCCATAGTCATCTGTGATGGAATTAACTAATTGAAGATAAAATTGTAACCAAGAATGAGGAGTAGAAAGGGAAGAAGAGGGCAGAGGACACAGAAGAATGAGTATGCTGAACTCAATTTTTACCACAAATACATTGTGCCTTTGAAAGGCATTCAAGTGCATGCTTTAGTTAAGCATTTCATTTCAATCCACCTTTTGAACTGCTTATTAGAAGTGAAATTAGAATAAAATAAAATACATTATTACTGGAACAATTAGTAAGCTACTTTCAATAAAATAGACCAAATAAGTATTATCTGTTACTTGGTCAAGCATATATCCAAATCTATTGAGGTACCATATGAATCTTGTTGTGTGCTTTACATCCTTATTTCAGAATAATGTCTTTATAAACTTACATTTTCAATATCAAACTCTCGTATGAGACCTACGGACTTGTTTTCTGCCTTATATGTTATAGAATGCCCTCATTCCATATTATCAGTATTGTAAATATTTTCTGCAGTGAAACCAATGTACTCCTTTCCCATTCCTCTCAGATCCTGGCCAGACACTCTTTGTAAGGTTATTTTAGGCATCTTTGGTGGAGTTTCATGTGTGTTTGTGTATGTGTGTGTGTGTTTCACGCCGCTGTAAACGTGAATATGTGTGAGTATGTATGCAAATATGTATGTGGATATCTTCTGTGAAGGTGTCTGTGGGTGACTTTGCAAATGTGTATGTGTATTTGAAGGGAAAGCTGATTGGCAATCCAAATGAAAGGGAAAAAAGGTAGCAAAAAGATTGTAAGGAAATAGGTACATTTAATTAACTTACCTTTTAATAATGGTAGTTATATACTTTTGCCAGTATTGGTAGGGTATAGATTGCATAGGCTCTGGAAGTCAAGAACCTGTCCCACAATCTTGGGATGTAACAAGAGACTAACCAGCTGGAACCCTTACGCTGCCATTTACCATCAGCATGGGCTTGGGCATTTTACTAACATTTATCAACTGCGTCTCACCTGTAAACTGGTTGAGCTATCTATTATTCAATCCAAGATGCCATTCATTGTAAGTGGCAGCATTTGTCTGAAGCACCATCAAGAAGCCTTGTCTTTTCTAGGCGATGTGCCTTGAAAGAAGCCCAGCCACAGTGCCCAGAAGCGAGGACAGCAAATGCTGTGTCCACATATTCTGGACATTTCAGCAGAGAACCAGTTTCTGGAAAAGGATTGTTGGTTGGTAGAGGGTCAATGAGAAGAAACACTTTCTATCAAATGCATGGACTCAGTGGTTACAAAAAATGGGTTTAAACAAAACAGTTGAGAGGATGGTGCAGAATTGGGCAGTGTTTTGTTAAAATGCTGATAGGGTAGGCCGCTGCGAATCAAGTGGACATTCCTGGACACTAACAACATTACAGGCATTGCCTGGAGTGCCAGCCTCCTCTCTCGCACTGGCACCTTCTTTACCTCCCGTTTCTTCCCACCCCTCTCAGATATAAACGCGCTCCTCTGACTCTTTATGCAGTCACTGGCCAGCACTTTTGCTGCCTAAAATGAGCAGACTCCCATGGCCTCCAGGTCTCATCTGCTCCTCCCAGAGGATGGCTGACCTGTTTTCAGAGTGAAATTCTGGTAAGAATTAGTGTAATTCGTCTCTCTACGTTGCTTCAATAGCAAACAGTCACCAGTCCCCGTCCCTGACCTCATTCACAAATGTTCCCCTTCCATTCTGTACATAGTGTCAAAAGCTACCTTTTAAATGAACTATTAAAATTGTCAGCAAAATAAAAACCGTGTCATAGTTATCATCTGCTGTGAGATGTTGGAACACAATAAATTTAATTAAGATATTATAATATTTTTTTTTTTAGAAAGAAATAGCTGATTACTCTCTTCTGGTTTCCCTGTGGAGGGTTAACCATTTTTATGCTCACAAACAAAATGCTGAAATCATCATGTGCAAATACCTTTAATGCCGAAACTCTGTCTGACTTCATTTAGATTTGTCCACCAATTAGTCAGCTTGCTTGGTTGGCAACCCTCCTGGCATTCTGCTCCTGCGTGAATGGCATATTTTAGAAATCTCTTTATTATGGGCTTCTTTATAGTGAACTTCTCAGGTTTTGTTGAACTGAGTATATTTTTAATTATGCCTTCTGTCTTGACAATGAATATGGTTGAAAATGCACCTTTAAGAATATAGCTATGTTTCTAATTTATTTTCTGATTTTCATGTGCTTAAAGAAGTCAAATGGTCTATTTATCATAGAGCTGTGGTTTTTGCCATGATTATTTTCAGAACTTTTTCTTGAGACTTTTACAATGATGGCTCTTGATGGAAATGTCTCTTATTTATTCTTGTTGGCATTTGATCAGATACAGTTACCCACATGGCTATATATAGAGAGACAAATGTCCACACACATCTACATGTGTACATGCACACACACGTGTACACACACACACACACACACTGGAAATCTGGTCAGACAAGTCAGCATTTGACTGCCAACATGACAGTCATCAGTTCAAACCCACTAGCATCTCTGAGACTGGAAAATGATGTTGTCTGTTTCCATAAAGATTGAAAATTCTCAGCATCTCTAAATCGGGTTGCTATGAGTTGAAATTGGCTTGATGACAACGCTGTTGGGTTAATTCCACTCCATAAGAACCTTCAAGGGTAGAACTGTTCCCTAGCATTTAAAGATTGTAGATGTATACATTTATGAAGCCTTGCTGTGCTGCTCAGTGAGCAATCGACTGCTACACACAAGACTGGCAGTTCACAACACTTAGGCAGGAAGATGACGTGATCTGAACCTGTGAGAAAGATTCACAGCCTCTACACGTTCACCAAGAGCTGAAATCATCGGGATGTCAGTGCGTTTTTTGTTTCTTGGTTTTATACATAACAGAATTGCCATAACTGCTAATGTGTTCTATATAACATGTTTTTTAAAGTAATTATTTAAGAAGGTACAGTATGCCTTATTTTGTGACCTAGTTTTTCTTTTAAAAAAATCAATAACTAAATAAATATTTGAAATAGAGAATAAGATAGTGTAAATCTAATAAAAGCCCATGTACCCTGTCTCATAAATTAGAACTTATCTTTGATAATGTAAACCATAGCCTCTTAATTTATTTTACAAAAATCTTGCTTTCCACATATTTGTTTCAATTTATTAATTATTTTCTATTTCTAGGCTTACACTTAGCCACCACCTGAGAATTTTTATCAAATGAAGAATTAAAAGCTAACATAGGAGGGAAAAAAAGCTAACAGATAATGTGAGAGGAACCTCCTCTTCAGTGTATAATCTGACTTGGGGGAAAATATTCATGGGCAGAAAGCAACAAGATTAGGTGAACTATAATTATTTTGTCAGAAGAAGAACTGGGATTCCTTTTAAATAAGACTTATTTAGTCCCATGAGCTTCTAAATTCTAAAAACTTTCAAGTAAAAGTTTGGTCTCCTTATCAGGAGCTGAAATTTACTGACCAGTTTTGTCTAGATTTGATTTCCAGGTTTTCTAACTTGCTTTCAGTTTCCCACACACTGTGTTTACCCCATCTGGCCAGCATGGGGTTAAACAGGTTTTCTTTTTAGCAATGGGTAGTAGGAAATAAACCCAACTAAGATATATCACAGACTTTCATTCTAATTTGGAAAGTGCAGTCACTGTCATGTTGCAAAGGCAGTTAAAGAATTTGTCTTGACTTTCATGTTTACTGCTTTTAACTTGTTCAAAAAATTGTAAAAGGAACTATTCCATAATGCCCAGCAACCAAATTGCAGTGGCCAGTTGGACTAGTGTTAGAGATAACTAAATGTGGAATGCATGATGGAGAAGCTGCCTAACAAATAAAAGCAGTAGGCATACAATACCTTGCCACATAACCAAAGGATTAATTCAATTAGCATTACATCAATGTTCTTTAAAAATGGAATTACCTCCCATCTCACAGTTTGCGATATAGCTTGTCATCCATCATTGCTGAGAAAATCATGGGTTCCAAAGCTCAATTCACATTGAGGCAATTATGCCAAGCTAATGAGAAATGTCGAGGAATAAATGTATTTTACAAATATATATATATATTTATATATATATCCACACACATATATACACATATACATACATATATATATCCTGATTCTTATACCTGTTATAGTTCTTTCCAGAAAAAGTAACAAAAATAATAAAATCAAGAAAAGACATGTAAACAAGTCATCTGCATAGATTTCTTAAAGATTCTCAACTCTCCAACTGTGTCCACAATTTTATTATTATTATTATTATTATTATTATTATTATTATTATTTGGAGGGGGCATCACTGCCCTGGTGGGAGCGGGAGGCCCAGCCTTGCTCCTGGAGAGCTGCTGCTGGATTTTAATCTCCAAGCCAGTGGGCCACAGTCCAACACACAACCACTATGCCACCAGGGCTCAGCTGTATCCACAATTTTTATAATTCCTCAGAGCATATATCTATAACTACAATCATCTGGGGTTAGAGGTTCATAACAAGAGTTTATTACTTATTACTCATGGTCTAAAAAGGACTAAATTTAATAGTCCTCATGAGATATAAAAAAGTTGAATTTCTTCAAAAGCTTTTATCATTAGTCTAAAATCTCACATGCTGTCTGTGGGCACGGAACTTTTCTGGCAGACAAGCGTTGCTTCCCTCCTCTCTCTGATGGACAGTCATCGCTCTCACTTGCTCTCTGTTCCCTCCTACCCTCCTCATCCAGCATGCCAGAGAGGGGTGAGGCCACATCTACCACAGCAAACATCCCTGCTGCACCCATCGTTGAGTTCAGATTGGTGACAGTGAAATCCCTCATTGGCCTTCTCTGGCTCTGGGGGCAGAAGAGAGTCACTAAGAAAGTAGGCCACTGGCTGGGTCTCCGCCCTCCATGAGCCGTGTAAATACTGGTAGGAACCCAGGTGGAGCGTGGTTGTGCATCAGGCTGCCAAGTACAAGGTCAACATTTTGAAATCTCCAGCCCCTCTGTGGGACAAGCTTTCTGTTCCCATAAGGAAGTACAACCTTAGACATTCATCGGGGTACTTGCACCTTGTCTTCTCGAAGCGCTATGAATCAAATTGTGTTTTTAGCACTGGCGACAGCATTCCCTACCCATGTGTGGTGAGCTGTCCTCAAACAAAACGCCCAATAAAAATAATTTTAAAACAGAATCATTGCTACATTAAAAGTCTCTTTTCCAAAATAGGCTAGGGTTTGAACCGATCTACAACATAAAACAAGAAAATTAAGCTTTGCTATAAAATAAAAATAAAGGTGTCTACCTCTATGAGCATATTCAAGTAATGCTATTGATAATAGTACTAAATAGAATATTAATCATAAAATTAATTCTAGAAAGATACTCTCAGGCATGATAGACATGACTAGAGCTTAAAGCGGATCTCAAACACAAATGCAAATGCACTGCCATTGCGTCAACCCTGACTCACCATGCCCTACAGGTCTGAGGGGAGCCACTGCTCTGCACTACAGAGGCTGCAAACCTTCCCAGGCACAGAAAGTTTCATCTTTCTCTGACAGACTGCCCTACGGTTCTTGACTGCTGGTCTTGTAGTCAGCAGACTAACTGACATGCAATCTCTTATGGCCCCAGGTATCCTTAAAGGAAATTTAGCGCATTTGAATTTTTAAATTTTCCCCAAAACTAATATATTCTAGAAATAATGAAAACGAAGATCTGAAAGAAAGCATTTCCAAATTAATTTAGATTTTTAACTAAATTTAATTTCATTGATATTTACATATCATTTATAGTAGGCATGTGCAAGCGTAATTAAATTAATTAATCAAAATGAACAAACTATAAATCTCCCCCCACCATACTTTGTCGCGACGTCAGATTGATTGATTCCTTTTCACTAAAACCAATAAGTTTGTGTAATATAACTATAGTATCATACTTTTATAAAATAAAGTCTTACACACAAAAATGATATACTGTGATATTTCATTCTTGAAGAAGAATGTTCAACTGTGTTTGGAGGTAAAGATAAATGCTAGTCATTCTTGTGATAATTTAGCTTATACAACTCATTCATCAGCTCCTAAGGAGTAAAAATGCTTTTTCTGACCAAAGGTAATAGCCCTGAGTAGAAAACTGATGAAGTAAAATTGCTTTATCCTACAGCCACAAAAGACCTTCAAAAAGTACACAGTGGCTCCGACTCATACAAGAGGAAAAAAACAGTTATGCTCTCTTCGGCAATTAAGAAGCTAATTAATTTTTAAGACCTCCAAACCAAAAACGACAACCAAGTTCAACACTAAATACAGTAGTTCTATTTTTTTTTTAGATGCAGAATTTAATACATTGTTTAACCACAGTTACACAGCTAAATTCTTTGAATTGTTAGCTCAGGAAGTAGATGATAATTTGTTTCAGGCACATAGGAAATAATAGAATATTTTTATCAGAAATAGATCACCTTTTTATTATTTAAACTCTGAAAATCATCACATTCCAGTTAGCCTTTTGTTTTTATGTTTCCACAGAGACTACTCTTGACACCAAAGGCTTGACACTAAACTTGATCCATTTCCAGTGAACTTATGGGACCTAGAAGTAGCATGTATGTGCACAGTGATCCCTTCACTTTCTTGTTTTTGCCATCTGAGTCCCACTTTCTGAGGCTGTTTGGGTATTTTCTCATTCTTCATTATTGTCTTCTTCTCAACTCAACTTTCCAGATGTTTGAGTAGCTCCAGGGTCTGTCGGTACACAATCTTAATTTTTCTGTCTCACCTGATGCTATGTGTCCATAATCTGTGTGCTTATGAATTTCAAGTGTGCAACGCTGGCTCAGAAATCTCCTAAAACTAAGACCATATGTGTAAATGTCCACTCAAAGCTACGATGTGAACAGTTATTGTTGATTGCCATTGAGTTAATTCCAAGTGTAGCCATCAAGGATGCAATCAAATAGCCTGCTGCCATGTTCACAACTGCTGTGCTGTTTGAGTTCATTGTTGGGGCCACTGTGCATTTTGAATGCCTTCTCATATGGGTGGGGATGGTGGGGGGGGGGGGCGCTCAACTTTTAGCACTCACCAGATGATATTCCACCAATTCACAAGGGGGTTTTTTTTGACTAATTTTCTGAAGGAGTACATCAAATCTTAGTGTGGAATGTCCCGGAAACTTGACTAACATGGGTGATTCTGCTGGTATTTGAAAAACTCATGGTATAGTTTCCAAAATCATGGAAAACTGTAAGCCACCATTGTACAACCTAGCAAAATGTAGGTCGTGGACTAACAGATGACAATGGCTTGCCCACACCTGCACTCTTCTCTACAGCAAGCCTGCCTCCCCCGTCCTTTGCAAGTCTCCATCTCAATTAATGGGAAATCCACTCCTTCAGTTTTTAGAACTGACACTGGTGGCATCCTTTTCTCTTTTCTCCCATATCTCAAATCCAGTCCGTCTCGTAGCCCTCCTGTTGGTTCTACCCTAAAAAGACAGTTCAGAACCCAGCCGCTTCTCACTCATACCATCCATGCTAGTACTATGGAGGGAGAAGCTACACTCATCTCTCATTCGAGTCAACAGGACTGCTAAATCATCTGTACTTAGAGCACTGCCACCATCACCTCGGTGTATTTCTAAGCAATAAACAATAAAATTCAGGTCATGAACTCTTCAGAACAAAACTTGCTGATCGTTTTCTTTCTACTATAAGGAAAAATCAGTACCATCATGATGGTCTGCAAGGTTCTGTCTGCCCCCATCCCCTTTCACCGGTCCCTAACGCTAAGACCCTGAACTTCATTATTACTGTTCCACTCTCTGACTTGTCTACTGCTCTAATCCGCCTAACTCATGCCTAGGGTAACTCAAGAGACTCTTTCTCCAGATGTGGACAGAGATGTGACTGCCTTACCCCAAAGTTCTTTCTTTTTTTCTGCATTGAACATTCCATCCTTATTTATGACATTATGCTTTTCATGGACTATAATCGCAATATTCCAGTACACCTCGAATTTGAGGTCTATCTGCCCAAGTGTTTTTATCTCTTTTATTCATGCTTTGCAACAGAACTTTGGTTTTACAGTTTTTTTTCTTTGGTTTTACAGTGAACTGATAGAGTTCACTGTGATTTAAATGGAACAACAATTAAATAGCAAAACAGAAAGTGAAAAGGCATACTATAAACACCATTTTTTAATCCGGCCCTTACAACCTGATATAATAAATTGGCTATTGGAGGATTAAATTTTTACAATCTGGTTGTAGAACTAAATATCTAAATTCAGGGTTTTATGTTTTTTCCCATTTTCTTATAAGGATTGTTTTTAATATAATATAAAAGAGAATTAACCTAACTAGCAACCTGTGAAGTTGATCTTTGTGTTTACTCAAAGAATATCAAGTATATTTCTAAACAAATAGACAACGAAAGATTCATATTGTTTGGATCTTAATAGCTCTTTCTCTTGAGCAATGCAATGGTATTTGTTAATATGAGCTATATAAATGCTATAAATAAGAAGATTCCTTATTAGCTTTATCTACAACAAAGCTTTAAGATAAATTTGTGAAATATTTCTAATAATAAAAGGGGGTACCCTAAAATAACATTTCCCCCCCAAAAAAAGATATAGTTTATTATTTTTACAAAACAACTTTATCATCTTCAAAATACACTCAATACATTTGTCGAATCAGAGATTCCGTTCTTGGAAACACTTCAAATTCATCTATTTGAATGGCTGACAGGACCTCCATTGCTTTTGCTTCATGTCTTTTAAGTCATCAGATGGTCATTCTTTCATTTCCCTCGTCATTCGTGGAAACAAGAAGTCACACGGAGTGAGGTCAGGTGAGCAAGGTGTGTGGAGCAAGAGAGGCAGGTGGTTTTTTGCCCCAAACTGGAGAATTGAGATGGCTGAGTAAGCAGGAGCTTGGTCGGGGTGGCAAATCAGTCCTCCGTCTGCCAAAGATGAGGCCTATTTTGTCGCACACTGTTATGCAATCTTTCCAGAACAATTCAATAAAAAGACCGATTGATAGTTTGACCTGCTGAAGCAAACTTCAAATGCGCTACTTGTTGATACTTAGTCCGTTCGGGAAGTTGACGGACATCCAGAGGTTTGTCATCAATCGACATTTCACCTTTTTTTTTGAAACGAGATCACTCATGCACTTCAGTTTTTCCCACAGAGCAGTCCTTGTAAACCGTTTTCAACATCACAACCGTCTCTGTGGCACTTGTTATGAGGAGGAAATATGACTTCATGGCCTCACACTGTTCTCTTAAATCCTCCCTCACAAAAACCGAGATTCGAGGTAAACTGTCTTATGAAACAAATACTTAGTGACCTGACAGAAACCTCCCCGGTGACGTCACTGGCGAACAAATCCAAAGCGAGTTGCTGGATGCTCATCTATCAGGAAAAATGTGTCCTCTGAAAGCTCTGCCCAGTGGAGCATTTCTCTGTCTTTTGCCCCCTTTTGGGGTGGGGGGAGGTTAACCCCTTGTATATAGGGTTTTGTGAGCAGCTAAATCTTAAAAATCTACTCTTCCTCGTCTTTCTTTCTGTTCTAACCATCAAGAGTAATTTGTGGCAGGATGCCTTACTGAGTAGACCTATCCTGTTCGGCTACATATTTGCATATTTAATTTAATTTTATCTCATGTTTTGGCATTGTTTACATTTTATAGGTGTTCTAAATGGTTCTAAAGATGTGGAAATTTTTTAAAAGCCAAAATATGTGAAAAAAGTCAGTAGTAGAAACTATTACATCAATTTAAATAGGTAAGCTATTTATATTTTTGTTAGGATTGTGAGAGTCATCTTTATTTCAATTTGCCCCCCCCCATCTATTAATCTTCTGATAAATGCTGATCTAGTGAAACACATATCAATCAATGTTTATTTATGGAGTTTAGATATTGAGTGACAGTATGAACTTACGAACCCCCCTCCCCCACAGACGGAGATGCCATATTAATAAGCCCTGAACTCACAGTACTCTCAATTTACTAAATCATGCAATAGCACACCATTCTCGCATTACCCTCTTTAAATAAAATGCTTTAATTTGTATCACTAGGTAGTTTTTCCCTCTGCTGGAATTTTTAAATATAACCCCGAGAGAGAAGAGAAGCTATTATTGCCATTGGACAGTTATTAAATACAATAAAAGAGAAACTTGCTTTCATTTTATATTGTGTAACTTAAGTTGCGCCTCAAGTCCTCATTAATTATATGGAATTGTAACTCAATGATTTCTAAAATTGTGACAGTATATTTGCAATCAGAGCATAAATGCAAATTATTAAAATTTTGGTTGTGTACAATAAAACAAATCAAATCCAGAGACCTCTCACAGAAAGCAAACCTAAATATTTTCCACTGACAGGGTAATAGAAAAGTGTTCAGACTGTATGCATCAAAGTTAAGAAATATGTGCAATGCAGAAAAACAAGGTAGTCTCATCAAATTCTGTCTCACAGGCTTCCTGTATGTGGCACACATTTTAGAAAAAAATGTACTGTTCAAAGTCAATTTTTTAAAAGTAATTAAGACTTTTCCCTTAGAAATAAGCCAGCAGTCCATTACTTTGAAAAATAAATTAATCTAGTTAACTTCTACTGAGCTCATAAATAAAATATTTATCAAAATTTTGTGTATTATAAATATTAGATTATAAGTGTCAACTAATCAAATGATACCACAATACAGGATTCCATTAAACAAAACAAAGTCAACATCATTGGAATTCTTTTTTTGTGATCTTCTATTGATCATCTCTCCACAAATCTGGATTAGTATGTTTAACACTTCAGACATAATATGGTAGCTTTGCCATTTTTATCAATTATAGTTTTGGTGAACCACATAATAAGCCCAAATTTATATTGATAACACACATAGCTTCTCCTTTATTTTGAAATGGCCCTTTCAGAAGTTGTATAGTCCTGTAAAGCATATATTGCTGAACTAGTCATCAAGCAGAAATGATTTTTTGGGGCGAGGGGACATCACTGCTTTCTGGTGGTGGGAGTAGGAGGCCCAGCCCCACTGCTGGAATTGAACCTCCATCCCAGTGGGCTGCAGTTCCGCGCACAACCACTACGCCACCGGGGCTTAGCACCAGAAATGATTTTTTTAACCAAAAGTAGAAGCAAGCAAAATTTGAAGCAAAGACAATAGTGTATAAATCTTGTTCAGTTTTGCTTCAGTCTTCAGTTGTTCAGTTCAACCTGAGTGATCAACTAATCTCCTAGATTTTGACAATCCCTAAACCCTATCTCTTCCTCGTGCCTGGTTGAAACCCAGCATCCCCGGATGCTTCCTGGCTATCTGGTTTGATGGAGGCAGCAGAAGAGTTTGAGCAACTGACATATGCCTTCTCCATAATTTCCTATCCTCGGGGTCACTTTCCTACACTTGTGAGAACCATCTAATGGGTTCCAACTTGCAGCAAGCCTGTAAGATGAAGTAGAGTTGTCCAGAAAAGGGTCTGAGTGGGTCCAACCACGGACCTGGCAGAGACGTATTCATTGCCCTACTGGGCTCCTTACCTAGGAACTCCCAAACTAGGTACAGTGAGAAAGGAGTCTTTCTCCTTGGGTCTTCTCCTTCTCACGTGCCTACATAAATCAATATACATTTGTGTTTCTCTCCATTTGCAAAGGGAGTTGCAGAAAACACAGTGAGGGGGTGTCCCTGAGTTAATAGCAGGCAATTCTTCTTTTCTCCCCTGCTCTTGGAATTATGCAATAGAGGAAGCTAAAATCAGGCAGGACTCTGCCCTCTGATATCCAAGATGCACTCATGTAGAGTACAGACCTTTCGGCCTTATGAGACTCCATGCATGAAATGCCCCATTATAAATCTAACAGCTTTTCATTTATAATTTAGCCATGGCTCATCACCACCCTCAGAGGAATAGTATGAAATTTAATGAGATCAGGTCTAGGGGATGCTATGAGCTTTTTGGAAGAAAGTCAGCCTACACACGGTGTACTAAAATCTAGAATGAACTCCTGAGTTTTCACTTTCAACTAAGAACATTTTAAAAAGCACTAAAGTATCACACTCAATGTTTTTTACTTTTATACTCTCCTTTTCAGATTTACGAGAAGCCCTGGTGGCCTGGAGGTTTGCATATAGGTCTGCTAACCACAAGACCTATATGAAACCACAGAGGAAAGATGAGAGTTGGGACTCTCATAAGGATTTATAACCGTGGTAACCAGGGGCAGTTCTACCCTGTCCTGGATCCCTATACAGGGTCACAATTGTTATGGTCAGAATTGAATTGAATTGACAACAGTGAGTTATGCCCCCTGCCCCCATTTTTATACCCTAAAACACTACAGAGATAACTCAATTACACAGTATTGGTTTTAAGTGACACTTTTCTTATGTTTGTACTTTATGTTCATTTACAAAGCAGATACTGCTTGGGAATCCAGAATCTATTAAGTGTTATCCTAGGTCTGAAATACAGAAAAGGGTAAAGCAGAAAGGAGAAAGATCTGACTCAAGATTTTAGGAGAGAAAGAATATAAATACAAAAAAGTAGGGATAGCTTTTCTTACATGTGTGCTTGCTAGCTGCACATAAAATGCTTTTTCAAATAACCACAACCACCAACAACAAAAAGCTACTTTTAATAGCATCTATTTAAAAGACAGTGCAGGAGAGGCTATATCTTAGAAAATGGAAAAGTGTGACACTACTACCTTTATACATATTTACCCAATTCCCAACTCTGATTCACAAATACAAACAGGCACACATGAAGTTGATCACACAGCAAGAACAGAGAAAGCCAATTCAAAACCACGTCAATGAGTCCTTGGGCCTGCGGAAAGTCTTGGATTCCCTGAGGGAGCACAAAACTGCTGTATGAATAATCTAACATCTGTTATGTACAAAGGGTTTAGTGTCGCTATGAGTTGGAACTCTCTCAACGGCACACACCAAAAACATTATTTTTCACCTAACATGACTATTTTTCTTCATCCCGTCCCCAACATCAGTTAAAAGGCACAATCCATTCTTAGTTTGTAGGCCATATAAAAGCAGTGTGGTAGATGTCATTAGTGTGCTGTAGTTTGTCCCCACTGCTCCAGACAAATGCAATATCTAATAAATAAATAATGACAAAAAATGGTCAATTGTTCATCTTCTTTTTTAATTAAGTTGTTCTGCCAACATATCAACACTATATTCACCGCATTGTTCATAAATATAATATTACTGATATTCTGACAAATTAACTTAATATAGATTAACCTTAAGGTAGATTAAATATATATTATACAGGATTGCACAAAATATGAGCTAGTAGAAGTGAGAATAAATAAGCAAAAACACATGGTGAGCCTTTGACTCAGACAGGTGTGGAAGGAAGCCTGGACTATTGTGCCTAGAAGCTGCGTTTACTCTCTGTGGGCACAGAAAGAGTTGTTCTCTGTGTCACATAACTTTTTCATGCATTTGTTGCACCAATGAATTGTAAAAAATGTGTCCAGAAGCAAAGTCCTGACTATTTTCTAGGTGGTATCATTAATTCTTAGATCTTTTAAAATAGACAAATCTAAACTACCAAATGCATCTTATTTGTATGTCAAAATGAAACTGATTCCTGGCTTGACTGTTTGAAAGAGATGACCTTCTTTGAAACATGTACAGAACCATAAGGCTTACACATTCAGCTTCACTTTAAAGAGAATTATCTTTTCTTACAATGAACTTGATGCACTACAGGTCATTCTTAATGCCAGGGATTAATTGTGCCCTTAGCATACAGCTGGTGGCAAGATAGGAAGATGTGACGTAAATGGGAAAGAAGGAGGACATATTGCCAGAGAGTCTCATGGTTTCATCAGCAGAAAAAATTTCAAAATGGAACATTAACTTGATAAATGTCTATGTAGCTCTTGCTTTTATGAGGTCCCTGACATTATCCACAATCTTGAGACTGAGAAGTGTGTAGGGACATTTACTAAAATACGTGCTTCCCTAGGGAAAACACTAGGAACCCTGGTGGTGTAGTGGTTATGAATTGGACTGGTAATCACAAGGACAGCAGTTCGAGACCACCTGCTTCTCGTCCAGCGAAAGATGAAACTTTCTACTCCCTAAAAGAATTACAGCTTTGGAGACTCAGGACAAAGGTAGTTCTACCCTATCTTGTAGGATTGCTATAAGTTGGTATCAAATCAATGGCAGTGAGTGAAAACTCTAGTTCTTTATGACCCAAAGTTACCAACCTGTTAAAAGGCTGGTTTCAGTTAATATACCTCCAGAGATTTGACAGAGAATTGGTCTTCCATACATTTACAACCTCCTTTCCTGAAAGAGCTTTAAAATGGCTGAACAGTTTAAAATTTCTATCTATGACCCACATCTTCTAAACTTTTGTTTCCATTCATTTTCTATGTACTAGGATAACCATAGTTTTCTGTAGTTAATAAATATATATTCGAAACTATAATATAGAATATCAATAATATAAATTTTTTAAAAGATCAATAATATTTTGTTACTCACAATGTGCTAATCTTGTCACTAAACACTTTTACCAAAGACACTGCACCTTACTCAAACTATATTTTCTGAAGCTTGCTCTAAAAACAAAGAGATGTGAAGCTATAACTGCCCATATGCTTGGATGCAGGTTGTGATTTAGCCTCATGACTCCTCACACAAAATCAGTTGGGCAATGGAATAGGAGTCTGTGGGTGGTAGGTAGATGTCATGCAGTCAACCCCTAACGAGAAACGTAAGCCAGTCAAAGGTGTTTGAGAAGAAATGACTGGTGGCACCCTTCTTTAACAGTAGTCCTGGAAAACCCTACGTCACCCAGTTCTACTCTGCTCTCAGAGTCACACTGCTCAGAGTGGACTACAGGGAAACAGGCTTGCTTTGTGGATTTTGCATATCATACCCAAACCAAGGACCAAACTCCCGGCCATCTAGTGGATGCTGGCTCAGAAGGACCTTGTAGGACTCTCCTGTGAGTATCTGAGACTAATTCTCTACAGAAATAGAAAGCCTAGTGTTTCTCCCTGCATATAAAAAGGGCTCAATACATATCATTTGAATAAATGAATGACCAGGTGCTTGCCAGGGGACAATAGAGGACCCCAAATGTGTCTGTACCTTTCACCTTTATCTGAGGCTCTTAAGCAGGAAAAGGGTGGCAAGGAATCGCTTTGGAATCTTACAATGAAGATTTTGAGCATTCTGTGCCCAGGCAGCAGGAAGGCCACACTGTCCTCAAGACAATGACCTCCCCCAACTCTCCAGGTCTTGCTTAGCCTCTAGCAGGGGTTCTCAACCTTCCTGATGTCACTACCCTTTCCTACAGCCCCTCATGTCGTGGTGACCCCCAACCATAAAATTAATTTTGTTGCTACTTCATCACTATGATTTTGCTACTGTTATGAAGCAGGCGAGCCCTTGTGAAAGGGTCATATTCCCCCCAAAGAGATCGCGACCCACAGGTTGAGAACCGCTGCCCTCGCGCCTTTCTTGCTGAAGTAGTTTGCAGTTCCCAGTAACCA
Source organism: Nesogale talazaci (assembly GCA_004026705.1). Taxonomy (NCBI): domain Eukaryota; kingdom Metazoa; phylum Chordata; class Mammalia; order Afrosoricida; family Tenrecidae; genus Nesogale; species Nesogale talazaci. Next base: position 132,097 of record PVJH01003469.1, read on the forward strand.
CTTGTTTTTGTGCCTCTTGGTCCACCTATAAACAGTGACAGTCTCTGGAACTAGCAGGACAGCTCTCCCCGTCCTAAGTGAGGGTCACTGTAAGTCAGCACCGACTTGATCACCGTGAACACTGAAGAAACCTAAGGGGGCAAAATGAAGCTATGTGCAGCTCCCTGTTCCTGGAATGGACAGGGCATCCATTCACTCTGAGAAACAGCTTTCCGAGACAAGCCCTGCACGGGGTTGGATTTGCATCTACAGTTGCAAGAAATGTTTTTTTTTTTTACTACTCTGTTTTGCTCCTTTTCCATAATCAACAACTATAATTGCTTCACTTATGAAGCTAGGAATGCGTCTCATCAGTAGCTGTTGGGAAAGGGCGGTGTGTTTCCAGGGAATGGTGTTTCCAGGGCTCCATGGCTTCCCTGGTTTCCACGGCCACAGAGCCAGCCCTCTCCTCCCACTCAGGGCTCAGCAGCTCTTTCAAGGGGAACGAGTGTTGCCAAGCCAACCCTTCCTAAAATGTGCCGTTTTCCTTTCACAGAGAGGAAATGTTCTTTCTGTACACATGCCTGTGATGACTGTGATGACAAGCAGCTAATGAGGTTTGTCCTAGGGAAGCTTCAGCATTGCAGAGTTTAGAGAATAATATATTCCAGACCAACGGAGACTTAGGCCTACTCTCTCTACTATTAAACCATGACATATATGCATATCAGTCATATTATCTGTATATATGTATGTAGACAAGTGTGTATATATAGGTATATTACCTGGGTATGTTAGAAAATCTACATATTGAATTCATGGAAAGATAAGTAAACATTTAAAGGGTTGATTGGGGCCATCAAGTTTGCTCTGAACCATAGCGACCCTATGTGCAACAGAACCAAACACTGTAAAATTCCATGTGACCCTCACAATTGTTCCAATGCCCAAGCCCACTGAGGCTGCCACTGTGCCAATCCATCTTGTCGAGCCTAAAAACCTCTTCTTATTATTCATTTCCCCTCTACCTTACCAAACATGATGCCCACCAGGGACTGGTCTCTCCTGACAATGTGCCGAAAATATAAGCAATGAATTCCTGCCATCCTTGTCGCTAAGGAACATATGGTCTTACTTCATCCAACACAGATTGCTTTGTCCTTTAAGCAATCTCGTATGCTTTCTATCTTCTTCTGTAGTGCTACAAATAAAAATGGAGATTCTTCTTCAATCTTTCTTATTCAATGTCCAATATTCACATGTGTGATAGTTACATAATCTGTCAGTCAGGATTTAGCCAATGAGACCTCTGTGTGGGCATGTTCTTCTCCTGAGGATTCATCTTTGGAGGTGGAGGACACACTTTCTCTCTACTCACTCCCTGTGAGACTCTCTGCTCACGCCCCAGGCGACATCCCTGTGGAGAAGACACATGGAACTATACTAGTGTCTGAGCCAAGGAACCACGTGGAGACCCCTGCCAGTGCTGAGCTGCTTCCACTGCCACTGGATCCACAAGACTTTCCCCACCCTGGCCTGTGATCTTCCTGCATTCGGCATCATTGCATGTTGTTTTGAGTCTGAACAGGACATTGGACTTATGCACTTGCTCCGGCCTGGGCTGGAATGTTTTCTCAGTATTCATCTGCTCTCATATATGTCTTTTCTTATATACATGTGAATATCTATGAATTTGTTTCTCTAGTCTATCCTGACTAACATAACAAGCATATGATACAACGAAGAATACCATGGCTTGGGTCAGGCCCACTTTAGTCTTCACTGTAAGATCCTTGCTCTTCCATTCTCTGTGTAGCTGATTTCTCTAAGGCAACACATCTTTTAATCTCTTGATAGCTGCTTCCATGAATACTGATGGTGGATACAAACAAGATAAAATCTTTGACAACGTCAACTCTATCTCCATTTATCACAATTTTGCCTATTCATCCACTTGTCATGCTATTGGTCTGTCAAGTGAGCATGACAATACTTGGTCTTCCTCAGTAAGTATTCAATTTCTTTTCACTTTCAGTAAGCAAGATTGTGTCATCAGAACATAGCAAGTTGTTAATAAGTCTTCTTCCAAATCTGATGCCATATTCTTTTACAATAGTTTCTCTGATGATTTGCTCAGCATACAGATTGAATATGTATGGTGAGAGAATACAACCCCGATGCACACCTTTACTGATTTTAAAAGTTAGGTAATTTATTTATAAAATTATGTTACTGGCGACTCATATAGCTCTTATCACAATCCATACATACATCCACTGTGTCAAGCACATTTTTACATTTGTTGCCATCATTTTCAAAACATTTGCTTTCTATTTGAGCCCTTGGTATCAGCTCATCCCCTCCCCCCCATATCCCTCTGCCTCCGTCATGAACCCTTGATTATTTATAAATCACTTTCTTCACTTTTCCTTATGTTAATACATGTAGCATTCTCTTGCTCTGGTCACATAACTTCTACTTGATTCGTGTACAACTTCTAAATGAACATGATGAAGTGTTCTTGAATTTCCATTCTTCTCAAAGTTACCCGCAGGATATTTTTGCCCACACAGTTGAATGTTTTTGCATAGTCACTGAAGCACGAGTAATCATCTTTCTAGTATTCTCTACTGTAAGCAAAGATCCATCTAAGATCAGCAGTGATATCCCCTGTTCCATGTCCTGTTCTGAATCCAGCCCAGACTTCTGGCAGTTCCCTTACAATGTACTGCTACAACCATTGTTGTAGTATCTTAAGAAAAATATTATTTGTGTGTGATATCATTGATATTTTCTATAGTTTATATTTTGTTGGATCACCTTTCTTTGGAACAGGCACAAATATGGATCTTTTTCTAGTCCATTGGCAAGGTACCTAGCTTTCAAATTTTGTGCCCTAGACAAGTAAATAGTTTCAGTGCTTCTTCAACTGTCTGAATCCTTACAGTGGATATTCCATCAATTCCCGGAGCCTTGTTTTAGGCTATTGCATTTAATGCAGCTCAAATTTCTTGAGTACCATTGGTTTTGAGAGTTATCTTCTGAAAGAGTAGACTGTGGATATATTATCCTATTAATAGTCTATTCCTTCATCTTTGTTCTACATAACACATTGACTGGAAGTCCATAAATCATATTCAATACTATTAGTGCATCTGTCAAACTATTTCTTGTTTGTTTTTACCAGTAAAATCAGATGTTGACTAGGTCTAAACTTAGACCTGGTGGCACAGAGGTTACATGGTGGAGTGTTAATCCCAAGGTCAATAGTATGGAACTGCTCTGAGAAAGAAAGACCAGACTTTCTACTGCTGTAAAGAGTTACAGCCTCAGGAAATACCCCCTCCCACCCACCCAGGACAGTTTTATCCTGCTCTGTGAAGGTCTCTAAGAGTCAGAATGAAGACTTAGTGGCTGGCGGATTGGTTTTCCTATTACAATATTTGCTCCATTTTGAAAATGACAAGAAAGGCAAGTAGTGAACTATGTTATGAGAAGTCAAAACCAACTATTAATGGTGATCTGATTGTCTCTGACCTAGCTCTCTGACCCTGTCGTGTCTACCCACCCTCCATCAGTCACTGCAGTTTATTGTTCACACAGGTAGAATTTCTAAGCCTCTGTTTTAGTCCTTCACACATACTTGTCCTTCTGCTAGAATGAACTTTTTTCCAATACATTTCCCCCTTCTTTGCCTTAGTCCCCTCCCATGTTCAAACTCAAATATCACATCCACAAGCAATTGATTTGCACTCAGTTGCTAACCAAATTGCTGAAGTTTGGGATATAACCTTTGCTATCCTGGGAGAAAAGATCAAGTGATCTGCTTACCTTAGCATTGCAACAGAGTAAAGCCCAGGGAACTGCTGTGGCACATGGATCACTGTATATCAGAACCCACTCCTCTACAGCCAAGACCAACCAGTTCTCTAGCCCCTCAGTTTAAAGTAGGATGCACACCATACTTTTTTTAAGCAAAAAAATTTTCTGTGATATTTTAATAAAAATTTAATAAAAATTGAAAAGCAGGTGGACATTGGACCTCCACTCAAGTACCTCCTCAATATAAGAACACTTTGTTCTATTACATTGGCAGTTCTTGATGCTCACCTTCCTGACACAATCCGTGAAGACAAAAGTGTGCACAAGCAAACATGGTGAAGAAAGCTGATGGTGCCAGACTATCAAAGATACAGCACTTGAGGTCTTAAAGACTTGAAAACATCAAAGTGGCCATCTAGCTCAGAAGCAATAAAGCCCACATGGAAGAAACACACCAGCTTGTGTGACCAGAAGATGTTGAAGAGATCAGGTATCAGGTATTAAAGAACTAAAAGTTATGTCATTATAAATGTGGTGGAGTACAGAATGGGCACACAAAGAGTATCTGCAGGGGAAGTTATATCCCCTTACAGAAGGGTTGTAGGGAGGGACAAACCAGTCAGGGCACAGGGGAGGAACAATGAAGCATGTAACTTTCCTCTAGTTCTTAAATCCTTCCTCTCTCCCATTATCATCATCGGAATTCTACCTAACAAATCCGGTTAGACCAGAGGATGTACACTGGTACAGATAGGAACCTGAAACATGGGGAATCATGACAGATGATCCCTTTAGGTCCAGTCCAGAGAGTGGCATTAATGTGACAATGGAGGAAGGGTGGAGTAGAAAGGGGGAACCAATTATAAGGATCTACATATAACCTCCCTGGAATGCAGACAACAGGGAAGTGGGCAAAGGGAGAAAGTGAACAAAATAATAATGATTTGTAAATTATCAAGGGTTCATGAGAGGGGGGAAGCGAGGAGGGAGTGGAAAAAGGAGGACCTGATACCAAGGGCTTAATTGGAAAGCTAATGGTTTGAGAATGATGATGGCAACAAATGTCCAAATGTGCTTTGCATGCAATGGATGTATGTGTGGATTGTGATAAGTTTTATGAGCCCACAGTAAAATGATTTTTAAAAATTACCAAAATATTTAAATGAAACAATCAATTCAGTTAATCAGTTAATACTACTCACATTACAAATGTTCAACAGCCACAGGGGACAATTCTAAACATTATAGGATTAGACTATGACTATCACCATAACATTTGTTGAGTGCATTATATGTAATGAATGCAGTGCTAAATACCTTGACTACATCCTTATATCATCTTCATTAGCATCTGATCATAGTCAAGCAGCTATTAAGTGTATTCCTCATCAGTGAGAATGGAGGCTCTGGGCAGTTCAGGCAGTAAGGCAGTGCATCCGGGCTGTTGGGCTGTCAGGCTATAAGGTGACAGGTGGTGGTGGAACCTATCCTGGAACCTGAACTGACTGGCTATAAGGTCCTTTCTATTATCTGGACACTACTTTGGCTCTGGACGAGGGGTCGCTCGGCAAACTCTTGGGACCCAAGGACCAATCCTGTCCCTCCTAAGTACTTTAAAATCACTCAAGAACCTTAAATATGTTTTCTCAAACAAATGAAATCACCGTGATCTGAAATAATAACCTTCAAATGTTTTCAATGTTACTTCAGAGCTGCACCTATGGATTGTGAGCCGCAGTGTGCCGACCTCTGCTCTAGACTTTCAATTACAATGCCTTGCACTCGGAACAGGATTGTCCTGTAGGGTTTCCTAAGTCACAGTCTCTCTGGAGACAGCCCCCAGGTCTTTTCTCTTCAGTGGGTTGGAAACAGCAGACTTTAGATTAGTGCTTAGATGGGTCTGACTTGTAATAGTAAAGCACTTAATATTACTAAACTTAAATCAAATCCCACTTTTATTTATTTAGGTAAGCAACAGATAGCCACAGAAATACTACTAAAGAAAAGTACATACATAGGTTTAAAAAAACAAAAAGGACTAAAATTCTTAACAAAACTTCTCTCCAATGTATTCTTTTTTAAGAGTTTGTCGAGAAGTATGACAACGCATGACATTTTCAAGGGAGATAACCACAAGGCTCTGTCTCAAACCCACCAGTCAGTCTGTAAAAATTGAAAGACAGGCGAAATACTCCTTCAAAGATGGACAGCACTGGAAATCTTAGAGAGTTTGGTTAGCTCCCCGCTCCCCCTCTACCACCCTCCACCCACCCCCTGAGGCAACAGTGGCAGTGCTATCATTCCTATAATGTAAAAATTATTCTCTACTCTGCATAGGAAAGACCTTTTAAAAAACAGGTCCAGAAGCAATGTCAAAGGCAGCAATATAGGACATCTTGCTGACCTCTGATAGCTTCTGTCCAGGAAATCTCAGCATCACAGATCACGGACCTGCTGCCAGAGAACTGGATTAGAAATTTAAATCCATATGAAATCTGCTCGAATGAGTCAGAGGTTGGAAGTAGATGTTGGCGGAGAGTGGCCCTTGCGCGTGGGTGACAGAAATGTATTGCATAATGAAAATGTCACCAAAGCGAAGCTGACAAGAGCCTCAAAGTGGAGGTCATCGGTGGGGATGACAGTAATGAAGAGAAGCAAGCTGGCATCTTTTAAACCAAGTAGCAGGACCAAAGGACACAGATGGAAAAGCTCCGGCCAGGACAGCCTTGCAAATTAGTTGGTCATTCAAGTAGGTGGCAAGCTAGAGCAGGCAGTTTGTTCCCCTGGGATAAGCAGCCCTCTTGTCAAGCTTCCCCAGGAGGCAGGACCTCTGCATCTTCCAGTCTGAGTCTGATTTCCCATGATTCCCCCCAGTGCTCACCTCTTTTCTGTCTCTTAAGACCTCCCACCCTTCAATGTGCTCTGCTGTTCCTTCCCCAGTCACTCTGCCCTCCTCTCCTTGCTCGACTCAGGTCCCTCCAGGGTCCCCTGGATGTAGTTCCGACTACTCACCTTCCATGGTGGCATTGTTCTTTTTTTTAATGATTGAGCATGCAATCCTGAGCTCCTCTGTATTTTCAGATGCCATTAACTAAAGGATCACACTGAAGTGGCATTTAGCAGTAACATTCTGTTCAGTGATGTAAAAACGACTTAGGGACTGGGTTGAAAATTAAAAGTATCTTTGACAAAATGGAATTTAAAGGGACTGTCACTTGAGCATATGTCAGAATTCTAATATTGAAAGATTTCTAAAAGCTGGGCACAGATATAAAAAGAATCAGAGAGCCACTGTAAAAAGTGTTTGTTTAGGGGACTTTTCAATACAGCACGCCGATGTCACAGAGTATGGCGGAGAGTGGTCCTTGCGCGTGGGTGACAGAAATGTATTGCATACTCATTGCGTATGTGTTTAGCGGCTAACCAGGAGGGTAGTGGTTTGAATCCACAAGTTGGTGCACTGCAAAAATATGAGGCATTGCTCTTCTGTAAATATTGACAGCCCTAGAAACCCTCTGGGAAGTTCTACTTGGTGCCATAGATGGTTGCATGTCAGAATTCACTCCACAGTGACTTTCTTGGCTCTTTATTGATAGACTTAAAAAAGAAAAAAAAAACTCCCAGAGAGAGTTTTCAGATTCATGGTATAAGTGATGAACTTCTAACTACTCTAAACTATTCTAAGCCTTGCCTTTTAAGCTGGTTCTATAGATTTGCTTTCATTTATATTGCAAATTAAACACACTGTCAAAGACAGCAACTCATAAAGACACGTGAATTTTGCAATTTAAGCCATATATCTCCATGGAGCTACAACAAAATTTGGTGAAATGCACACTACCTGGAGTTGATTCCAACTCACAGCGACCCTTGGAGATAATGCGATAGCGTGCACATGCTCCTGAGGGTTCATGAAGGTGTGACTCTACAAAGCACACAGCCTCATCCCTATCAAACAGGGTGGCTGATGGATTTCAACCACTTTTCTTGTGTGTAGCAGCTGAACACACTCCCCCCAGTTTCCTTATATCACTTTATGATTACTGTGGTAATAATTTCATTTTGGGGCATGCTCTTTCTTAAGGTATTATTATTATTATTATTATTATTAAAAGATCATTTTAATCGGGAGCGCTAAACCTTTCAAAACAATCCATACATCAACCGTATCAACCATATTTGTACATATGTTGCAATTATTCTTTTGTAGATCTGTACTTTCTATGGAGCCCTTGGTATTGACTTCTCTTTTTTTCCCTCCCTTCTCTACCCACCCTTGTGACCCCTGGGTAAATTATAAACTATTAGTATTTTCATATCTTACACTGCCTGCTGTTTCCCTTCCCTCATGGTTTCTGATGCTCATCCCCTGGAGGGGGGTGTAGTTTTTTGTAGATCATTGCTATGAGTTCTCCCTTCCTCTCATCCTCTCCCCAACTTCCCCCTACCATTCTGGTATCCTGTTCCTGGATTCCATGCATCATCGTGAGCTCTCATCTGGGCCTGTGCTCATGCTCCAGTCTACCATACAGTGAAAGCAGTACTGGGGCCCTGATAGTGAGAGGTGAGGAAGTCTCAAGGAACCAGAGGAGTATTGTGTGCTTCATCAGTAAATAATGTATTTTAGAAGCACTCATACCAATGATTGACATTGAATAAGGAAGACCAAAGAAGAATCGATGCACTTGAACTATGGTGCTGGTGAAGACTATTGAAAGTACCATGCTCTACGAAAATAATAAACCGATTTGTCTTGGAAGTTGAACAGCCAGAATGTTCCTTACAGATAAGGACAGGGAGATTGTTTGCACATGTACTTTGGGCATTTGTCAAGAGAAACTCCTCCCAGTAGGAGGACATCATGTTTGGTAAAGCAGAGAGGCAGCATAAAGGAGGAAGGCTCTGGATGAGACAGATTGAAAAATAGCTGTAACAAGGGGCTGGAATATAAGAATACTGGTGAGGACGGTGGAGGACTGAGCAGTGTTTGGTTCATTTGTCATTAGGAGCCACAGCCAATTTGAGAGCATCTGACAATGGATTGCCAAGGAGCTGGGATGAATGAAGCGCCAAATGTCCGACCCTTGCATAATATTCGACTTCATTTCTCACTCACTTCTTCCTTGAGGATAATCCTTCACCTTTCTGAATCCTACAGATTGTGACAGTCTCCCACAGAAACTCATGGTAGTTTGAGGAAGTACCTCACATGGTGGCGGGTGCTGTTCAGTCCAAAATCCCAGGATCCGGCAGGACAAGCCAGATGCTGGGTCCGGGGCAGGTGATGCCCTCTTGGCTCTTGCCAAGAATGAGATCCCATCCCCTGCTTCTTGGAGAGCTCATTTTATTTGCAGCTGTATGCCATTGCAGAGAATCCTGGTCAGATTACTCCCAAGTGAATCCTATTAGTATAGTCCCCCCACCTTCTTATCAGCCAGATCTATACAAGGAAAGTTTTGTTGTTGTTGTTTTTTTTTGGGCGGGGGGGGGAGAGTTGATTGAGAATCAATAATGTAAACAAATTGACATATAACTTTTCACAATTTAATATACACAAATATAATAATCTATTTTACACTCTTGGACTGTATGTTATTGATGCACCTCTCACCTGGACTTTCTGGAAAGATAGTGCCAGGAGGCATTGGCCTCCAACTACTCTTAATCACCCAGGTTTTTCCCCAGGTCTTTGCCAAAGCAGCTCTTCTCCTCTCAGCTGCAGCCTCTCCTTTGTTGAACCAAGAGTGGGGCAGCATTCATACTCCCTGCAAATGTCAGGCCTGACTCTCATCCTCTTCCTTTTCATTGGCAGATAATGCCCTCCTAAAAGGGGCACTAGCCACAGGCACAGGAAGTTCAGATTTACTATACATCATGTAAGAGATTGTG
>PVJH01003470.1:6172-112564 GCA_004026705.1 Nesogale talazaci
CCCCCCCGCCAAGCCTGGAAGACTTCCTTATTGACTCTTCAGACAAAGAGCTTAAGAGCCTTCGGAGTTCCAGCTGAAGCCCAGGAGCCAAAGGGGAGTAGCTGGGAATCCCTCGCCCAGCTGCTACCTCCAGAGCTGACCCCAGGTCAATTCCCTGAGAGGCGACTCAGAAGAAGAGCCCGGCCAGGGACACCTGAGAACTTGGAGGCGAAAAGTCCCACGGTGCCACCCAGCCAGGAGCTGCCCTGAGAGCCCCCAGCCTCCCCGCAGTGGCCACCCTCATGCTCAGCGGGTTCCCTCAATGCCCTTCCCACCCCACAGCCCCCCAACACCCCGACTCACTTGCTGGAATTCATGGTGTAGCCGGAGGGGCACTCGGGGACGCACTTGTTGTCATGCACGGCGTACAGGTGGCAGTTCTGCCTGTGAGAGTTCTTGCACTGGTTGTGCAGGTCCTGGCAGAAGCTGAAGTTCACGCAGCGCCAGTCTTGGAAGTGGTAGTACGGGGGCGGGCAGCTCTCCACACACCGGCCGTCCAGGTAGAAGTTGCGGCAGGCCACACACTTGGTGGGGTCGTCGGGCTCGGTGCAGTTACCCAGGCACTGGTTGTGGCAGCAGAGGCCGTCCTCCGTGCAGCCGTGCGACTTGCAGATGGGAGGACACACTGGCCGGGGGAGAAAAGAGAGAGAGAACAGGGCTGGTCAGGGGCTCTGTCCATCTCCTGGCTGCAAGGTTGCCGGTGGATCTCCAAGCACCAGCGACACCAAGAGAATACACACAGCCAGGCCCAGTCGTGCTTAACTCGCTGATGCCCCACCCCACCCCCCAACACATGCTCCCAGAGGTGGGTCCCGAGGGCATGCCAGTGTTTCAGGCAGGACGGCTGGCCCACAGGTGGGTGGCAATACCCCGCCCAGACATACCATGAAGAAGGGCTCTCAAAAAGATGACTGCCAAGGAGGCTTCATTAGGAGCCATATTTGCAGACCTGCCCATGCGCACGCGCGCGCATACACACACACATGCTGCCGTGAGTAGGAATCAATTCCACAGCCCTGGTTCTGGTTTGGGGGTTTACAGTGGAGCTTGGGGGAGGAGGGTATCAGAGGAGGGAGTAGCCCTGATCTATGGCATGTGCCACCAGGGCCAATTCCAAATGACACATGTGAAGTCCCACTCAGGAGATCAGCATGTGGTACTGGGGTGGCTGGCGGGGGGACTTGTGATGCTGGAAGCTACGCCAGCGACGTGTCAAGCTGCAGCAGGGTCACCCAGGATGGACGGGTTTCGGCGGAGCAGCAACTTCGCAAAAGTAACCAATAGAAAGCTCATGCCACACCACAGAACGTCCCCCAAGGAGGAGCCCCCCCGCCACCAACCGCACCCCACCCCAGGCCCACTTAAAAGGCACAGAACACACAGTGGTTACAACCAGGGGTTCGAGCAGGGACCACTGACTGAGACCAGGGGGCCGGGCCCGGCGTCCGCTCAACGGCCACTAACAAGGGCACCCACCACCGCGGCCGCCACCCCCTGAAGTCCCTAAGCCCAGAGGTGGCCGCAGAGGCAGAGCTGCGCCCCATGTGGTAGCCTTTCTGCCACACAGGTACCACAGGGGCAAACAGACCCGCCCGCCCCAAGTATAGAACAAGAAGTCAACTGTGGAAAGATGGCCGGGACACCGTCATCTTGGAGCACGGCTCGCCGCCCTTGTCTTGAGCTTTCACGAGCTGACCAGCCAAGCCGGTGCCATTTCGTGTTCACGAGCAGCTGTGTCGACCCACCAGCCTGCAAATGGCCCAGGAATTTCGCCGTTGCCTCTGCCAGCAGACCCCACGGCCGGGAACCAGATAGGCCATTTTCTCCATTTTACTAATGCGGAGGCACGGGAACGCTAAGCAGCTGGCCCCCACGCCATTGACGCCCCCCCCACCCACCCACCCATTTGGGAAGACATCGTCCGGGGCGCTACAGCTGTCCCCGCCTGTCGGAGGACACTGGCTCCCAGCACACAGCCCGGGCAACAGCTGCCGGGAGTCACGGACTCTCACAAGTGGACGACATCCGGGTGAAGGAACAAAAGAGTGGAGTTGCCAAGGAGTTCGTTTCACGTGTATCCCCAGTCAATGCTTGATGGGGCAGTGAGTCAAGCCGCCAAGCACTAGCGTGGAACTGCTCTTTCCCCACCCCTCGTCCCCCCTCTTCCCCGAGACTGTAGTTCTTTGCGGGAGTAGGAAACCTCCTCTTTCTGTTAAGGAGCGGCGGTGGTTTCAAATGGCTGCTGACTTGCTGGTCCATAGCCCAGCGAGTCACCAGCCCACCACCTGGGCCCCTTAAACGATGCTCCGGTCCCACTGCTTCTTTCCCAGACACCTTTAAAGTGCTGCAGAGTAAAGATGTGGCGTCGAGGGGTACCATGCATATGGTCGTGTAGCAGTCACGGGCTGGGCTGCTCACCCAAGGTCAGCAGTTTCACCACCAGCCCTTCTGAGGGAGAAAAGGGGGGAGGGGGTGTTACTACTCCCTTAAGGAGTTCTAGCCTCGGAAACCCACACGGCTCGTTCGACCCTGTCCTGTGGGTCGTGGTGAGTCGGAATAAGCCCCAGGGTTGACTTTGGGCAGGTGATCAGAAAGGACCCGTCCCTGGAAAGGGATGTGACACTGGGTAAAAGAGAGGGGTGGCAGATCAAGAGGAAGACAATGGTTGGGCAAGGGGTTCAAACAGAAACCCGGTGAGGATGGAGCAGGACCAGGCAGTGGGTTTGGTTGGTTGGTTGGTTGGACGTGGGGTCCCAGTGGGCAGGAGCCAACTTGAGGGCCCCTAACAATTCACATGGGCTGCTCTTACAGAGCCCTGGCCATGCACAGCAGCCAAGAGAAAGGTTGTGGACTGACCACACCGACTGCTCCACAGAAGATGTGCCCGCCGGCTTCTGCACAGACTGCAGCCCTGGGGCAGGACTGCTCGGCCACCTGGGATCCCTGCGAATGGGAGCTGACAGCCCTGGGGTTTCCTCTTGCTTTCCTTTCTGTTTGTCTGTTTGTTGGTATGGTGTGGTGTGGTGATTAAGTGCCTGATTGCTCTCCGAAAGGTTCGGGGCTCAGACCCACTCCTCATCTTCCTCTAGAAGAGTCATCAGTCCGCTTTCTACTCAGTCTGTCTGTCCGACAGGGGCACTACGTGTCAGAACTGACAGCACCGGACAACCATTCTTTCCTTTCCTTTTTTTTTTTAATCGCCACCACTTCCTCAGTCTGCAGGGCCCAGAGGCTGGAATTCAATGGGAGGAAGCAATGAGGCCAGAGGTATCCTCTGGGGTCCCTCCTGGCGAGTCTGGGAGAGCAGGAAGGGGCCCATTTCCTGGCTTGGAGGTCAGCCTTTTAATTCAAGAGAGGCGTCAGCAATGGCCTTAACAAAAACTTCCCCAACACATAAGCCTTCCGGCCCAGACAATGCTCCAAAAATGACCCGGCTGCTTGGGAACGGGGTTACTATCGGAACCTGAGCACAGGCTCCATTTCCCGTACCGTTTCCCGTAAAGGGCCACTCACTGGGCAGGGACTTCTGGCTTTGCAGGCCTAGGGATTTCTGTCCCAGAGGCTCCGGCCAGCCCCAGCGGCTGTGAGAGCAGCCGGACAACAGGCCCAGGCAATGGGGTTGAGTGCCAATAAAACTTTATTTAGAGCAGCAGGTGGTAGTAGCTGGGATTGGCTACCTGGTTGCTATCAGGCCCTGCTGTTAGTTGCCATGGAGTTCGCTGGCCTGTGGGGTCCCGAGCACAGCAGGACCAGGAGGCATCCCGGGTTCTGAGCCATCTTCACCATCCTTGGTAAGTGTGAGTCCCTGGCTGGGCCCTCCCTCCTGGGCCCTTCCCCTGGGAGCCTGCAGGGTGCCTGCCCAAGAGTACTATGCTGCCCTGTGGCGGGGGCATCTCCTTCTTCCCCTGAGACCTGCCCCGCCCACCACAGGGGGCTCTGCTGCTCTTGGAAATGTGCTCTGCCCTGCTACCAGCAACCCAGCCACCACCCAGACGACGGACACACTGGCAAGGCCTTCAGGGGCGACACTGTCCAGTCTTAGCATCTGGAAGGATACGTGCTTGTCCCCCGAGAAGGGCAAGGCGACTGCCTGGTGAGCTGCAGGGCAGCTTTGTTACAAGCCTCTCCACTTATTCCCAGGATTATAAACCCTTGGGCTTTACGGACAGAGGGCAGGCCCCTCAGGCTAGCGGATTAGCTGTATCTTTGACACATGCTTTTTGCAGCGTCGTCGTCGTGTGGGTAACTTTTTGATAACGCCGCCTCCTCCGGTGAAGGGATAACCTAGCTAAGGGGCCTCGAGCATCCGTCGGGGACCAGAAATGAGCCAGGAAACAGGCAGGGAAGGATGTTCAATGCATGTTGCTTAGTTGTTCCAAACAAACAAACATATCAAGCCAGTCTGAGAAAGCTCCCTTCAACTGCCCCCTGCGTGCTGGAAAAGACCGAAGGGCAACAAGAGCCAGAGACCAGCAGTGCCTGCCAGTCCATTCTGACTCCCCGTGACCGGCCCTGCAGGGCAGAATGGAACTTCTGGGGAAGGTTTCCAAAGCTGACACCTCTGTAGAAGCAGATTGTCACTGATTTCTTCCTCGGAGAGGGGGGTGGGGGGATGGGTTCAAACCGCTGCCCTTTCGGTGGTTAACCGCTGATTGAACACTTCATCACGGTGCCACCAGGGCTCCTGGGCAAAACTGGGGACCGTGGGTGCCAGGGCTTCAGGAGGAGGGGAGAGGAGGGCCAATGGAGGGGCCCCTGGGCATTACAGGGGGAGCTGAAGGGGGCCTGCACTGAAATGGCCGACAGGGCTCAGAGCAGCAGTCAACACACGGAGTCGCGGGACCCACCCAAACCCCAGTAAACACCTCCGCCTAAGTCGAAAGGGTTTTCCAAGGGCGCTCACTGTGAAAATCACCTTTGCCTACGGAGTCAGCAGGGGGCGGGGGTTGCCAGGGCTCAAAGCACGCTTTCATAAAGGTGGGCACGTCTTTACAGACTGCCATCTCATTTTTGCACGCGGCCGGAGCCCGCCTGGGTCAGCGCGGCGGCCCGCCGAGCCCTGAAAAACGTGCGCACCCCTGTCCTCTGTTCTCGTGTTCACGCCACAAGCACCAGAACTCCAGCCACCGACTGGCACCTCCGCTCACTCCCCGGCCCCGCAAGAAGAAAGGAAACCAGAGGGAGGGAGGGGGAAGGGGAAGGGGGAGGAAGCGGCGCATCTGGCTCAGGAAGATAGCAAGAGTTTAAGGGCGTCCCGTGGCATAAAGCCGTTCTGGCGAGCAGGTTCGCATTGTGTGCGCCGACTTATTGGAGAGCTGCATGTCTTCTGGAGAACCCCAGCCCGTGCGCATCACGGCCTCACCAGGAGTGGGGCGGGGGGGGGGGCCGGCGGGGGCACCCGATCAACACGAGAACCCCGTGCGGACCGAGCGTTCCCTCCCGGCCACCGACCGACCCTCCGCGTTGCCCGCCGCCGCTTTCCTCCAAGCAGCTGGTGGCACGCTCCGAAAACGTCACGGCCACCGAAGACCTCGAGCGAGCGGGCTGCGGCATTGTTCGGGCGCCGACCAGGGACAAACGTGCGCCCACCGAGCTGATTGCCACCCCGGGGCGGGGGTGCTGGCGTCGGGAAGGTGGCTCTGCTTTCGGAGCTAACGGAAAGGTCCGCGTGGGAGCCCGACTGCGCGGTCACACGCCGGGTCGCTAGGAGACCCAAAGGGCACCCAACGGCGGCAGCCTTGCAGAAAGCGGGTCCCCCCAGGCCTTTCTGCACGCGATTGCCGGTAACTTTAAACCACTGAAGGTGGGGGTCCTAGCGGCACCCCACGGGGACCTTTGTTCTAAAGCTAGAGAAACTTCCAAGGGAGACAAGGTGCTTGTGTGCATGTGTTAATTAGCAAAGGAGAGCGTCGTGGTTTTTGTTTTTAAAGCCAACCACGGGATAAATTTGGACAATGGAAGAAGCCAGCTACAATCTTTACAACTTTCCCTAAATTCTTAAACTACATCAAGATTAAAAAGTTCCCGACTGGTTTAAGTAACAAAACAGTTCACAAAAGTAACAGTTGACAAGGAATAAAACAAAGCAGTTGCCTTGTGGGGCCCCGTCCCCCGGTCCCTGCCCTATGCGGGGGTTTTCGGAGGCTGGTTTTCCAAAAGCAGAAAACCAGACCGATCATCCGAGGGGTCTCTAGGCTAATTTGAACGCACAACCTTCAGGTTAGCAGAGCCAGGTTAAAACTTAAACTGGTGACTAGGGACCGAAAACAGTTCTCCCTTGTAAGTGACATGCACACAAAAATGCAGCCAAGGACAACCCCCCCACACACCCTCCCCCTTGTTGCTTGGCTTTTTAAGTTCAAAGCAGCCTAGTCGTTATAGAAGCTGCTAAATAGTAAAAACCACTATTACATATTTCCACCGAAGAAGTTTTTGTTAATAACATTTTCCAGTCGGTGCTTAAAAAAAAAAAATCGAGATCGAACCTTCGAAAAAAAAATAACTGCTTTCCAGAAATTTCCAAAGAAACAATTTGCGTCATTGGGCTGTGGGTTATGGGCACGTTCCTTGAATGGCTCTCCCTGCCAGCGTGTCTTTTATAAACTCCTTTATTTATTTCCATCCCAAACCTTTCTCTTGCACTCCCCATCCCTCCCCAAGGAGGGGTTCCAGGTTCCTTCAAGTCCTGGCAGCCCCTGGGCAAAGGTAGCAAGTATCCAGGAAATTCGCATTCTTTGAAGCAAGGATTTAATGGTGGGTGTCTTTTTGACAGTTGGGCCACCCCACGGGCTACCTTGTGATGTCCTGTAAACAACACCAGGGGGTGGGAGGGGTGGCCTTGGAAGCGCGGGCACTGCAGGCGGGAAGCACACACTTCCTTACCCGCCAGGGCCGCCCCCACACACGCGTTTACAGATTAGCTTCTGGGCAGCCTTCAAAATCTAGATGCGGAGTCTCTTCTGAGATCTACGGCCATGAAGTGGGTGGGGTCTTAGGGGCCGCCCCTTCTAGGGCAGCTCCAGAATTGGTCGGGTAGGGTCGAAGAAGGCGGGTCCGACTCGGGCAAGGCCCCGCCCTCGAAAGCGCTCCGTGTCCGCTCACCACAAAGCCCTCGTAGCACTCCCTTCCGTTCCGCGAATTCCAGGCCGGGTGGTGGTGTCAGCCGCAGCGCCGCCCTCGCTCTCAGCCAATGAGCCAGCGGGCTGCGGGGCTGGCCCCGCCCCGAGCGCGCGCGGAGCCCAGCCCGAGCTGCGAAGAGTCGAGGCTTGGGGGCCCGCAGACCCCGCTTGGTGGCCTGGCGCCTGCGGGACCTCGCAGCCCATAAAGAAAAGGATAACCACCGCGGGCGCAGGCCGCCCAACCAGTGGCTGAGTGGCTTGGGCGCACGCAGGGCGCGCCTGGGAGAAACTTGGGCGACCGCGTGGCAGCGCCTGGGGCCACGAGGGGCACTCTGGCCCTGGGCCTCACTGGGGAGGGGCCCAGAGAAGGGGCAGCGGCTCGCCTGGAGCACACAGGAATGTCTCCCACCCCACCCCCGCAATTTAGGGGGGGGTCCTCGCATTTCTGGGATTCCAGGGCAGTGCTCTCTAGGACTTCGGCGCCAGCCAATGTCTCCACCCCACGTAGCTAAGCTGAGGCTGTGTGTCCCACTCCTAGCGCGGGGCCCCTGTGAAGGAGCAGAACCCCACGGGGCGGCCTAGCTCATGGTTTTTGCAGGCAAAAGAACGCCGGGTGGGTTCACCCAAGGCCCCAACGTCTTATTGTTCGCAGTCAAACGCTTCACCATGACACCACTGAGGCTATTGTTCAAATCCAAACCAAAGGCTACACTCACAAACGCATTCTTAAGACAATGTGCATGCCGCTTTTTGTTTTTTCTTTTTTGGAGGGGGGGTGCCCTCCAGCCAATGTTCCTGGTGCATTTAAACACGCCCAAACTTGTACGCCTCACGTGTACCTTTGCTCTTCCAGCTGGTGAAGACAGCCAACAGACATTCTCTCACCGAACCACCCCCACAGGGCCACACAGCAACCCTGCGCAGGCCATAAAACGTGCACCCCGTGTGCAGAATCCAACACCCACCCGCCACGGCGCTCCGCGGCTCGTCAAAAAGTCTGACAGAGCCGGGCTGGACTCCTCCGCCATTAACAATAACCACAAGAAAGCCTCACTCCCAACGAGTGGATTTCGACTTGCAGTCACCCGGAGGACAGGGTAAAAACCTTCCCCGGGTGTTTGTAGGGTTTTAAATCTTTAGGGAGTAGACCCCACATCTTTCTCCCTTGGAGTGGTCGGTGGATTTGAACCAATGACCTTGTGGTTAGCTCGCTGTGCCCGCACCCTTTTTAGTATGCAAGGTCCATGGAAGACTAATGCTAAGAAAAGGGCATCATGTTTGGTGAGGTCAGCAAAAAAGGATGGGGAGACCCTCCTTTTGTCATGAGCAGAACCAGAGGCCCCAACACTGAGCTCCAATGAGGAGAAAGATGCCTGGTGCCAGGCAAGGTTTTCTTTGGTTCCTAAAGGTAACTAGCCATCTCCACCACCACCACCCCATTCTTCAAGTACCGCCCTGTCAGGGAGCAATCTCTACCAGTCTGCTCAGCTGCAGGCAGCAAGGTCAGACCTCCGAGCAGAGCTGAGTGTGGCATCCCAGGGTGACATGGCATCTTATCAATTCACCTTGCCCTCCCCCAGCCTTTGGTCCCATCAAAGCGCAGCATGCAGAAATGGTGGAAGAGGTTGCTTGGCGCCTCCCCCTCACAAAACAAACAAACTCAAGGCCACCAAGTTAATCCCAACACAGAGAGACCATGTAAGACAGGGCAGGACTCTGTGGGTTTCTGAGACTCTTTCTGTTTTACAGGTATCGAACGCCTCACCTTTCTCCTGTGGAGCGACTAGTGGTTTTGAACTGCTGACACTGGGGTGCGCAGCCTTACACACAACCCACTGCGTGCCACCAGGGCTTGCGGGATGTACAAAAGAGGTACTCCTGAGGGCTCCTGGAGGCTAGCTCACAGTAGGTGGTCACCATGGAAGCACCATCCATTTATAAAAATCAAGGTGGGGGGTGGGGAGAACTGGGTGATGTGCCTTCCTCCCAGAGGGAAAGGAACAGTATGTGCAAATGCATGCATCATCAGGCTGCCACCAGTAACTATAAACAGTTCAGAGTTGATGAAGGGCAAAGTACAGGGGAGAAGGGTGGGAGATGAGACCGGGGAGGAAGGATGGGGAGCCAAGCATGGGTAGTGGACTTTACCCCGCGCGAGAAGGGCTTGAAGCAGAAAGGGCACACCCAGACTCTCTCTTGTGTGTGAGTGTGTGTGTGTGTGTGTGTGTGTGAGAGAGAGAGAGAGAGAGAGAGAGAGAGAAATGGGGGTGGGGAAGAGACTGGTCTGTCTCTTTGGTGGATTTTGAGGGAGGCAGAGACAACAGGGCAAGAGGTGCCTTCCGAGGTCATCCGAGTCATCTGCCAGGACTTACCAATGGCCCACACCCAAGTTTCCACTTCAGGCAGCTGGCTGCTGCCCAAGAGGTGAGCCAGCCCCGGGGGCTACAGTGTCATGACCATCAGAACTGTGGCCGCACCTGAAACCACCGTAGTTAAGGTGCAAGGACATCATTTGGTGGTTTCTTGTGGACATTTGTGTTAGTCTGGGTAAACTAGGGAAACAAATCCACAGAAACTTATATGTATAAGAGAGTTCCACATTAAGGGCAAGTTTACAGTAAGAAAGTATCCCCACCCAGTGCTGCCCAAGCCCAACATTCACCCACATTCGACACCGATCTACAACACACAAACACACACACACACACAATGATGCTGAATGCAGGTAGGAAGCCGAATCAGTGAGCATGTCAGCATCTCAGCACCGGCAGGGGTCTCCACACGGCTGCTCCAGCACCCAGGACTGCCTCAGGGTAGGTCCATGTAACTTCTTCTCAGGGATGAGCCTTGCCAGCTGAAACAGGGAACTGGCTAAGGCAACTGCACCCTGGTCCGACCATCAGAGAGCAAGAGACCCAAGGAACTAGAAAGAGGAGGCTCAACGAGCCATTTGTCTCTCTGCCCTTCAATCCCTCATGTGCTTACAGACCAGGTTGGCACAAGGAACCTTAACTATCTCAGCACTGTTGGAGTTGCTGTCCCTTTGTGAATGTCCTCCACTTGGTAATTAACCCCCTGCCAACTCAACAGTGACCCTGAAGGGCGGATTGTACCCCATAGTTTCCAAGACTGGTTATCTTGGTAGGACCAGAAAGCTTCCTCTGTACCCCCACAGAGCTGCTGGTCAGTTTCAACTGCTGACCTTTTGCTTGGCAACTCAACCCTTCAAAAGTTCCACCAATACACCTTAACCTCTCAATCCCGTGGACCTCAAGTCTATTCCAAGTCTTCCTGGCCCTATATAGGGCTTTCAAGGCTATAGGGCAGTGCTTCCCAACCTTCCTAATACTGCGACCCTTTCATACAGTTCCTCATGTTGTGATGAACCCAACCATAAAATTGTTGTCGTTGCTACTTCATAACTACAATTTGCTGTTATGAATCAGGCAACCCCAATAAAAGGGTCACGCAGCGTCCCACCCCCAAGTGGTTGCAACCCCCAGGTTGGGAACCGCTGCTATAAATCTTCACAGGAGCAAATAACCTCTTCTTTCTTCCTAGGAATGTCTCGTGGGTTTGAACTGCCGACTTAGTGGTCAGCAGTACAATGTGTACCCCACAGCACCACAGGGAGGGTACGCTAAAGCTTGGATTTCTGTCTACTCTGGTTTCCTGTCTTTGTGTTTTAGGTCGCCTCTATTTTCTTTTGGGCTGTTTAAAATATACACCAAATCCAATCATTTCACCATGGGCACTTCAGTGCCCCTGACAACCGAGTTCAAGTTGTGCAACCACCCTCCCCCTCCTTTCCTAAACTCACCGGGTTCCTCCTCAGGTTCTCCCAGTCCTGAGTCAGCGTCAGTGACACAGCTCTTTGGAAATGAAAGGGTGATGGGAGAGCGCAACTTGTAAGAGACCAGCACAGTTGTTCTTGAGGATACAGTCAGAGCTTTGACATACTCTAAGGCAGGGGTCCTCAAACTACAGCCCGCCGGGTGTTTTAGCAGCCTCTGCTGGCCTGCTTGGCAGCCAATTCAGTGAATTTGTTTTAGTTGTTTGTTTGAACTATTGTCCGATCCTCCCAACAGTCTGAGCGACAGTGAACTGGCCACCCTGTTTTAAAAATTTGAAGACCCCTGCTCTAAGAGGTGAGGTGAAACCAGTCCAAGTGAAACCAGCACCGAAATTCACCGAGTAAAGCAGCCCTTTACATTTTTGAACAGGTTTTACTTTCACCCCCACTTTCATTCATTCTCCTTTGTGTTTTTCCCCAGCCCTCCGGGTTTTGTTTGTTTTCTTAGTTACGACGACGACTACGGAGCCTCCTTTGAAATGGCACGGACGGATGCAAACACCCTGCAGGGACAGTCCGTGCCTGGGGTGTCCAGTTTGGGATCCCCGAGCTGTGAGTGAACCTGGGACTCTTCACACGGGCCGCAGCAGCAGCACCTTCTGAAAGGATCCCGCTCTTGAGCGTGTCAGTCCCGTTCGCGCTTCCGTCAGTGACTTACTGCTTGTTTCTCATTTCCTTCCTCCCTTGGGGATTTCTCTCATTAGTCCCCGCTCCTCTCTAGGGACGTCTGGGCATCACGCTGCAGCCTGTGAGGCTCTGCTTCAAAAAAAAAAAAAAAAAACCCAAACCCGGTGCATGCAAACACAGCCTGCGCCTGCTCTTAAAGGGACGTCGGCCACCCTAAGAAAGGTATGTAAAGGTTGTGGCTATTGTTTGAGATGGGCTTACAGGAGGGGGTTTGTTTCTGCATCTTTGATTGACTGCTGTTGCTGTCACTCAGCCGTGCTTCTCCCCCATGCCCTGGAGCATGACCACCTCCTGCACCATGGGGCAAAGCTCTGTCCAGCCCAGAACCCGCTTCGACGATCAGTTTCAGATCAGACTGCTGCGTCCCATGGGCTTCTTACGGACTGTTTCTCCCAAGTCAAGTGTCTGGCCTTTCTTCCTATTCTTACTCTGGAAGCTCTGCTGAAACCGGTTCTTCCTCCACAGAGAGGGGTGGTATCTGCACACGAGGCCCCTGGCTGGGAATCAAACCCGGGTCTCCCACATGGAAGGGAAGAATTCCACCATCAGGCCACCATGGGCTGACCTTGCTTGGCTGGGCCGTTAAAAACTGATCTTCAGCCATCTTCAGTTGTGGCTGGCACTGAACGGCAGGCCACGTGGCGTCGGCTTTGGAGACTGTATTGGGTTCTGTTTTGTTCCTTTCAGGTTTCACAGTTGATTAATTTTTCTAGATCTCCCGTGAGCACTTTCCACTGTGTATCCCATTTTCAGAGTGCAAAGGTCGTATCTGCTCACCCGGTCTCACGGCCCGCCCTCTCCCACGGCTTGTTGCTTCCCTGAGCCAGAGCCACGAGCCACGTGAGCAGAGGCCTGTGCCTGCCTGCCGGCCCCCTGTTGCTCCTGGGGGCCCCTGGGCCTCAAACCATTTACTTCCCACAGTCGATTGGGTGCCCAGGATCCTGCCACCCTGCACCTCTCCACTTGCAACTTGTACCTGCAGGTCACTGCATATCGCCTGGTCCAGGCCTACCCCTAGTTGTGGTTTTTGTTGTTGCTAAGTGCCCCCACCTCAGGGCAACCTGAGAGCCACAGAACCAAGCATTGCCTGGCGCCCCTGCGCTGTCACCATCGCTTCCTCTCCGTGGTCCTGAGGCTGAGCCCGCTGGGGCAGCCGTGTCCGTCCGTCCATCAGGGACCTGCCTCTTGTTGGCGCCTCCGCCGTACGCACGACGACGTCCTTCCACGGGGGCGGGCCGCTCCATGAGATGAAGTCTCGCCATCTTGGCCTCGCAGGGAGGGTTTCTGGGTGCAATTCTTCCAAGACAGACCTGTCTGTGCGCTTGGCATTCCCTGGGGCTTTCCGCCGTCTTCGCCTGGGTATCTGTGCCCTTCCATCAGGGTCTTCGGTGTTATTGGGGGGACACGGTGAAGCCTTCAAACACTGGAAGCCGTGGGAGGGGCCCCCCCTGGGAGGGACGGAGAACACGTGTATTTCCCACGGAGGAAAGGCGGGGAGGCAGCTCCTGTCCCAGGAAGGAAGAACCCTTGGGAGAGCGGGACAAACAAGGGTGATCTCCAGGGTCTCGCTGTCACGATGCAGGGGCAGAGAGAGTGAGGGAGGGACTGCAGCCTCCGAAGAAACAAGGGGGCCGGAGTACGCCAGTGTCTGAGAGCGGGCCCTGCGAAAGCTCCGAATGGAACCCGGCGCGCGTCCCCGCTTCTCCGGGGCCAGGGGCAAGCAGACGCAGTCTCATCTCATCGCAGGGCTTTTCCAGCGCAAGTCCACAGGGGTCCTGAGTGTGTGAAGGGCGGGGAGTGGCCACACCCACCGGGACATGGCCCCACCTCTGAAAGGACCAGAGCCAATGGGCGGAGGTGCTGGCTTGCTGCAGGACCCTGGAGACGCTGGATCTCCCCCACCCAACCCGCCCCACCCCCCAGCTGTTGCGATTTCCCATTCAAATCCCATTTCCAATCAGGAAGTGATACTGGGGCCGCCAGCATTCCCTGGGAGTCTGTGTCATGCGCGGGTGCCCCTGCATGTCGGGGTGACTTTAAGGGATGCCAAGCCAGGCGGGGCATTGCGCTTGGGGGAGGGCACTGCGGAGCCGGGAACCGCTGCAGCATGTGCTGCTACTGCTGGGTGCTGCCCCCCACCCCCAACCCCATGTGACCAGGAGGTGCCCCAGGCTGCCCTCTGGGCGGTCTCGTGGTGCACTAGGTAAAGTGCTCTGCTGCGGCAGCCACCCCGCACAGGAGAGAGGTGTGGCATTCTGCTTCTGAGAGACCGCACCTTTGCCTTGGGACCCTGGGGCGCGCTCCCCTCTGTCCTGCAGGGCGGCTCTGAGCCAGGACGGACTGAAGGCAGCCATGGCTCTGTTTGGGAATCTTCCAGGAGCGGCCTGCATAGTTACAGGGCAGGCTTCAACCGCCCACCTTCCTGCCCACCACATGGTGCCTCACTGTGAGCCACCAGGGATCTGCCCCTGCTGCACCCCCTTTTTGTAAGTCGGTCACCCCTCAAAGCCACCAGACACCCATGGGTGGGCGGTGACCCTGGTCTGATGGCAGGTTTCAGGGTCTGGCTGGTCACTGCCACCCCTTCCCATCAGCAAACACCCAGCTCTGTGCCAGAGGGGCCAGGCATTAGGGGACAGAGCCGGGTCCCCCAGGAACAGGTCCCACACTCCCTACACCCCCCCCCCACACACACACACAGGAAGCTACCATCCAAAGGAGCCTATTCCAAGGGGCGTTCTCAGCTGTAGCCTGCATGGAGCCTCGGCGGGTCGGCAGTGCCACGGGGGTCAAGAGGCGGGTGTGAAACCCTGCCCCACGGAAGACACCGCCAAAAAGGAGCCGGCCAGGCCTTCAAGACAAAGCAGGCAGCATGCCCCTCCCAGAGCGCGACTGTCAAGTCTCCGTAGACTTGCCCCACTGAGAAACCTCGTGGAAGTTTCTAGAAAGGCTCCCCCCAAGGTAGCAGAAAGGCCCCAGCCTTTATGGGAAAACACAAAGTACTCAACTCACCCCTACAACCCACCCCCGCCCCCGAAATGAAGATTTAATAGCCTCCCAAAGAAACCATAATTGGAGGACTATGGGCGCATTCTTCCAGAGGGCTGTGGTTCTGGAATGCAGTGAAGGCTGGGAGCTGGGGCCTCCGGGGACTGGGGCTCAGAGGTAGAGGAGGGGGACTGGGGCACAGAGGAACAGCAAGGGGACTCAGGATTCCGAGTAACTGGGGCTCAGAGTAACAACAGGAAAACTGGGGCTCGGAGTAATGGAAGGGGGACTAGGGCTCCGGGTACCAGAAGGGGAGGATTCAGAATAACAACAGAACTGGGGCTCAGTGTTGTAGAAGGGAGACTGGGATTCACAGTTGGGGCTCAGAGGAACAGCAGGGAGACTGGGGCTCAGGGTACCAGGAGGGGGAGGTTTCTGTAACTGAGGAGGAAGACTCGGGATTCAGAGTAACAGGAGGACTGAGGGTCAGAGCAACAGGAAGGAGAGTCGGAGGCTCATGGGGACACTTCAGAGTTTAGAGTAACAGGAAGGGGACCTGGGGGCTCAGAGTAATAGGAGGAGGAGTTAGAATAAAGAAGCTCAGCTAAATTAGTTCCCTCATGGGGAAGGACAGGGAGAATGGTGTGTGCGTGTGTGTAAGACAGGTCCCAGGGGAAGCTGGAAAGCGGGCGTGCATGCCATCTCAGATAAAACACGGGGCCACGAGGGTCCTGTCTCCTTCCCCTGCCAGAGAGCAGAGGGTCAGCATCCTGGTCTTCGGCATGCAGAGTGATCAATGTTGCAAAAGGTGCCCTCTTTCCGCCTTTGCACCCCCAGAATACCAGCTCATGTTTGGCTAGCAAACTTCTGCTCCTTGGGACTTGGCTTGGCCAGAGGCGAGCGCCCTGGGGAGATGTCATAGGTCAGGCACCATGGAGGGTGAGGTGGCTGCCAGGAAGACGACGGGGAGCGCTAGGCAGACGGAAACGTTAGTGGTCCGAGCCCACCCAGTGTTCCATGGGAGAAAGATCTTCCAACCTGCTCCCAGAAAGGCCGTAATGGGGGGCAGGTACTCGCTGCGGGGATGCCCCCAACAGCAACAGCTCCTCACTTATGTCCCACCCTGCCTGCGCACCCCCCCCCGCTGGAAATGTGAAAATCAAAGTCACATTGATGTCTCAGAGAGAGATGCTTGGCTCTCTTATAGCCACCTGCCCCCAGAAGTTCCTTCTTTTTCCTCAGCCCTCGTCACCCGACGGGCCCATTACCCCACCGTCAAATGGAGACGCCTCCCCTCACAGCAAGAGCAACAGGAGTCCTTGGGAAACTGGAAGGCAGACACCCAAAGAGCAAGTTTGCTTTGGAGAGAACAGCTTGCAGAACAATTTTCACACCCACCAGTGAGAAATTCACGGCCCCATGGAAACCCCATGGGGTGGCCAAGACTAGTGTGGGTCCGCCAGCAGCTGCTCCTGAGATGTTCTTGTGACCCTCACTGACCAGTCGTTGGGTCCTCGACAGTCCAAGAATCAGACCCACAATGTGGTGGACCCCATTTCTCCATGACCCAGGGACAAGGGTTTGAATGTCAACGAACCTGCTTCTCCCTTATGTAAAACTAAGTGGCTGCCAGAGTTCCTGGGTGGCATGAATGATGGACACGCTCGGCGGCTAACCAAAACGGCTATAAAGTTCAAGCCTACCCAGAGGCGCCTCAGAAGAAAGGCCTGGTGATCTACTGACCCCAAAAGAAGAAGGAAAAAAAAACCCAATAGTCAGTGAAAACCCCACAGAGCAGGCAGGTCCCCAGCAAGCACAAATGGTGTGTGCCTCACTATTGCCCTGAAGGCCGGAGGGGCTAACCTATTCATCTGTAACACGGAATAAAGGCCTGGTGATCTGCCACTGAGCTCACCGCCAATGGAGGGCACTGTACTCCATGTGGAGAAACAGACTCGGTAAGAAACACTGGAGTGGAAAAAAAGGAAAAGGCTGCAGTCCAGAACAGCCTGGGGAGCACTTCTGGATCATGAGTCAGGATGAATTCAACAGCATCAGGTCAATGGAGAAGTCAAACAAAAACAGGAACACGGCACTGACACCTGTCCCCTGTGCCCCACAAGCCTGCCTCACGTCTATCTCCACACACCCTTCCTCACCACGGGGCCGGGGCCCGCTGAGAACTCATTCCATCCCATTTCCCCAGAGCAGGTCCCATCTTCTGCTCTCAGCTCACGAGGCAGCCTCAGAGGGGGGTCTGCCAATGGCTATCTTTAAGACCCCTCCCCTCCTTGCCTCCCTCAGTATACCCTGAAGGAGTTCGTTCCTGGGGCCCCTCCAAACTGCCAAACCCACTGCCATGTAATGGATTCCGACGCGTGGGGGCCCCCACAGGCAGCGTAAAGTGGTTCCAGTGAGTTTCCGAGGCTGACTTCTCGGGTGTACAAAGCCTCATCTTTCTCCTGAGTGGCTGGCAGTTTTGAACTGCGAACTTTGCCCCGAGGAATCCTTCTGGGGTTCCTAGGTAGTGAACAACTCAGTGGTCCGCAAGGAGGAGAGAGGTGTGAGAGCACCCAGAAGTACCTCGGAAGAAAGGTCTGGTGGTCGAGCTCCAAAATCCCAGACCCTGAAAGCCCTAGGGAGCACGGCTCTGCTGTGACACACGCCAAGTCACAGTGGGTCAGAGTTCATCCCACGGTAGCGGTCATCTCAGTCTGCCTCTGCCAGCCGTACAGCACTACGAAACCCTCAGCTGCTGCTCCTGAACTCGGGGGAACGGCAAGCACTCGCTATCGCCATTGGGGAAGTGCCTCTTACTCCATCTCAGAACCATGTGGACTTCGAGATAAAAATACAAAGGGTACCCCCAAAACACCCCCCCCCCAGCTAGGTATTAACATTTTGTAATGAAACAACCAACCCTATCACCTTCAAAGCACTCTCCACGACACAATGCATTTGTCAAATCTCTGAGTCTATTCTTGGAAACATTTTTCAAACTCCTTTCTTTAGATGGCTGACAGCACCTCCCTTGGTTTAATCTTCACTTCTCCATCATCAATCAGCAATCCTTTCATGTCCCTCTTCATTCAAGGAGACAAAAAGAAGTCACACGGAGTGAGGTCAGGTGGGTAAGGTCACACACTTCTGTCTCTTGCCCCAAACGGGCACACAGAAATGGCTGCATGAGCAGGTGCATTGTCGTGGTGGCAAAACCAGTCCCCCGTCTGCCACAAATCAGGCCTTTTTTGGGGGGCGGGCATCACTGCCTCTGGTGGTTGTGGGAGCTACCCAGTGCTGCTCCTGAGAGCCGCCGCTGGATTTGAAATGCCAAGCCTACGGGCCACAGTCCCGCACTCAACCACTTACGCCACCGGGGCTCAGCCCAAATCAGGCCTTTCCCCACCCCCCCAACCTGTTATACAATCTTCTCAGAACCTCTAAATAGAAAGCCTAATTAACAGTCTGATCTGGTGGAATGGACTTCAAATGTATTGTCCCCCTCACATCCAAAAAACAAATGAGCGTTGTCTTGATATTTGATCTCACCTGACAAGAGCTTTGGGGGCACAAGGGGACAATAGCATCTTACACTGACTTGACTGATGTTTGTTTTGGGGGCCCTAGGAATAGCACCATGTCTCATCAGTAATAATCTTGGTTGGGGGGAAGTCTGGGTGGCCTCAGAGCTGTTCTTTCAAAGCACGGCATGTTTCCAGTCTTTTTTGCTGGTCAGTCAGAACCTGAGACACCAATTTCACAAGCATCTCTTCTTCTCCCACGTGATCCGTTACAATTCACCGAACTGAGCTCAGAGCTAGTCCAGGTAACTTCCCCACCTCTTCAAGAGTCCATCTTCGGTCTTTGAGCACACGTGCATGAATTCTGTCAACATTTTCGGGAAGTCGGTTGACATCCAGAATAAGGCTGCCATCCATCGACATTTCACCTCTTTTGAAATGAGAAAACCACTCAGACACTTCCGGGTTTTTTTTCCCCATAGTGCTCTCCTTGGAAGCTGTGTTCGACATCACAACACTGTCTGTGGCCACTTTCCCTAAACAGGAAACAAAATTTCACAGCCGCATGCTGTTCTCTTAAATCAGCCATCACACATACATACACAAAAATGAGGTTCAAGCGTAACTGCTTTTACAGGGGGAAAAAAAATTCACTCTGACCAGAGAGAACCTTACCAGGCAATGCTACTGGGTGCACTATCTCAGAGCAAGTGGCTGAATGCTCGCCCAGTGAGGAAAATGTGTACTAGGAAAGCTCCACCCGGCTGAGCCCTGGTGGCGTAGTGGTTGTGCGCGGGACTGCGGCCCACTGGGATGGAGGTTCAATTCCAGCTCACAGAGCAAAGGCTGGACCTCCTACTCCCACCACCAGAGGGCAGTGATGCCGAAAATTAAAAAAAAAAAAAAAGAAAAGAAAAGAAAGAAAGCTCCACCCACCTGAGCTTTTCTGGGTACCTCTTGGTAATGCAGGGAACAGAGAGTGGCTGGCCCCACCCTCATCTCTCAATACACTGGTCCTTCCACCGGCTCCAGTTCTGAAGGCAGAATCAGCATCAATCCCCAGGGATTTGGCAGACCCACCCCCATTTCCAAAATAGAAAGAAAGAAAGGAGACTCCATGGCCCCCTGGCATTAAAAATGTTTGTATATATTTTTTTAAGTTTGTATTTTAGCCCACCATCCAAGATAAAATGTAGGTATCTGCTTCTGCAGTGCTTCCCCACTGTCCTGGCCGCCCCCCCCCCCCCCCAGCAGCCTGGCACACTTTGGGAAGCTCTGGCCTGGCGTGCTGTTCACACACTAAGAAGCATGGGTGAGTTTCAAAGGCAGGCAGCTACGCCCCTTATACTGGGGATGATAACTCAGAGTTGGAAACCAGCCTGGGTTCACAAATTCCCCCTAGAAACAGGAGGCGGAAAGGCAGGAGCAGGGCCGGAGAAAAGGCAAGGGGAGCAGGCGGTCCTGATGCAACAGCGGTGTCATGCTGTGGATTCAGACCTGTCGCTACCAGGGCATCGCAGCTGTGCCTTTGGGTTGCAGATCAGCAGGCACGGCTGGGCGGGTTGGACACACCGACTTTTAGTTCCGAAGGCAAGAGCAAAGTGGTTTAAGCCTATTGTGTGTGTACAGCATCCTTTAAAAAGAAAAAAACAAACAAACAAAAGGAGGAACACAATGATATGATTTTTTTTTTTTTTTGGTTTTTTGATGCCTGATACCTGATCCCTTCGACACCTCGTGGTCACACTGGCTGGTGTGTTTCTTCCACATGGGCTTTGTAGCTTCTCAGCTGGAAGGTTGCTTGTTTACCTTCAAGCCTTTAAGATCCCAGACCCTATGTATTTTAATAGCCATGCACCATCAGCTTTCTTCACCACATTTGCCTAGGCACCCACCTATTTTGCCTTTAGCAACAGTGTCAAAAAGCTAGCAGCATCAAGGAAACAAAGTGTTCTTGAGGGAGTACTTGAGTGGAGACCCAATGTCCACCTGATACCTTAATACTAAATATAATATAGGTGCACAGATCTATTTCCCCATCATGTTTAAATGTATTTACATAAGTACATGCCTGTATTTAGACCTCTATAAATCATATCATTGTGTACCCACCTTCCCAACATGATCGCTGAAAATAAATGTGTGCATAAGCAAGTATGGTGAAGAAAGCTGATGGTGCCCAGCAATAGAAAGATACAGCATCTGGGGTCTTAAAGGCTTGAAGATCAACAAGTGGCCATCTAGCAGAGACACAACAAAGCCCACCTGGAAGACACACACCAGCCTGTGTGATCACGAGGTGTGATTAGGATCCTATAGCAGGCATCAAAGAACAAATAATCATATCATTGTGAATGAGGGGAGAGTGCGAAGTGGGGACCCAAAGCCCATCTGTAGGCAATTGGACATCCCCTTACAGAAGGATTGCAGGGAGGAGATGAGTCAGTCAGAGTGCAGGGTAGCAACAATGAAACATACAACTTTCCTCTCATTCTTAAATGCTTCTCTCCCCCCGCCACTATCATGATCCCAATTCTATCTTACAAATCCGGCTAGACCAGAGGATGTACACTGGTACCAATGGGAACTGGAAACATGGGGAATCCAGGGCAGATTAACCCCTCAGGACCCGTGGAGAGAGTGGTGATACCGGCAGGGTGGAGGGAAGGTGGGAGAGAAAGGGGGAACCGATCACAAGGATCTACATATAACCTACATATAACATGGGGGGTGGACAACAGAAGAGGGTGAAGGGATACATCAGGCAGTGTAAGACATGACAAAATAATAATTACCAATTATCAAGGGTTCGTGAGAGAGGGGAGTGGGGAGGAAGGGGCAAATGAGCTGACAGCAAGGGCTCAAGGAGAAAGCAAATGTTTTGAGAACGATGATGGCAATAAATGTACACATGTGCGTGACACAGTGGATGGATTGTGATCAGAGTTGTACAAGCCCCCAATAAAATGATCTTCTTTCTTAAAATAAAAAAGAAGCCCAGTTGTCATCCTTGACTTCATGGGGAAGGCTACAGGGTGAAAGTGGCTCCCTTAAAGCACAAGCTGGCTGGAGGAGCCAGACCCCCCCAAAACCTACACAGACAGGGGCTGCTGCAGGAAAGCATCAGACCCAGCACTGAGAAAATGACTGACTCTCCCAACAGGGCTGGGCGGGCGGAGGGGGGGCATGGAAGCAGCCATCTCAGGTAGCCCCAACTCTGCCCCCGAGAGAAAGGACGTGTTCCTACTGTCGCCTCCAACCCGGAGGAGGGCTGGTCACAAAGTCCGTGCTAAGCAAACCACCGAGAGGCATCCTTCCTGAAAGACAAGCTCGCAGAGGGAGAGGGAGAGCGGCTGTGGGGGTGGCGCTGGGTGCCCTGGTGTCCATGGCAACCCCGTGGGTGTGCTTGGCGGGCATCTTTATGGGAGCCCACTGCCAGGTCTTTCGCCCCCAGGGCCCCTGGCTGGGCTCCAATCGCCCACCGTCTAGTTAGTGCCCCCCCCCCACCCCCACCCATTGTCATCACAGGGAGTCCCGCTCGGCCTCATGCTAGCGGGTGAGTGCAGGCTGACCACCCCGCCCCTGGAGCTGCCAGGTAATTCTGGAAAAATCCTGCCCCCGGGGGATCAAATTGTTGGCTCATTTAGCTTATTTCTCCCCTTCCGTTTCCCATGTGCCTCCAGGTTTAAAACAACAACAACATCGAAATCAAAACGACGTCTCTGCCTTCTGCTCTTTTCCAAAGCCAGCCTGCGAGAGGACAGACTTTTCACAAGCGGTTTTCTCCTAATGACCCGGGGCCTTGGGCCAAGTCAGTTCCGGATATTATTATTAGTAACAAATTGAATTGACTTACAACAAAAGGAAAGTACACAGAACCCGGTGGCCCTCGTGAACCTGAACAAGAAGAGCCACTTTTACCGGGGCCAGCCCGCCGGGGCTGTGCAGGTGCCTCCCCTCTCACGGTGGAGGCTCCCTCTGGAACAATCCACCAGGTTTTCTCCAGGAAGACAGCGTGGGCAAGAGGCACCACGCGCACCGTCAAGCCAAACAAGGACCTGCTTCACAGGGAACGGTGGCCTGTCTCGCTGCGGGGGGGCTGCTGCCGCTGGCTGGCTTCCCCCCACCCCACCCCCAGCCCCTCCTCTTCTCCTGCCCGTTCCACACCTGTGAGTCTGGATGCTTTCTCCTGTCACTGGTGCAGACCAGTTCAGACCAGCTGCCCTGGAGTCAGCGCCTGATTCCCGGCGCCCCCAGGAACAGCAGAAGGAAATGCTGCCCAGTCCCAAGGATCGGTCCATTGTACTCCATACGTTTCCACGACCGTTCTCGTCTAGATTAGCCTGGAGGTTGTGCACAGACTTGCTCATCCTCCCGGCGGCACGCAGGGTGCATAAGCTAATGTGGCCTTTGCGGGGACCGAACCTGGGTCTCCAGCAAGGAAGCACAGTTCTCTCACTGAGTCACTGCTGCTCCTGTCCACACAAGGCCCGTGCCCCTCATGATCTCTGGCAGTTCTATAACTTGCTGTAGACATGGTGGATGGATGGATGGAGCTGGGAGTCACATCCCAGGGTGGCCACTGAGAGTCCACCATGGATACAGGGTTCCCAAAGTCTTCACCTTGGCAAGCAACCCTGCCTTCCGGTAAATCCCTCCACCTAACTCTGGGCATCTCCAGCAGCTGCCTTTCCATCCAGCCAAGACATACATGGGAATTGGGATGATGACGAGACCACCTCTCTGGTCATACCACACCCTCCTTTGCAATTCAAGATCTGGGCTGAATCGAGGTACACGTGGGGACCCAAGGGGTTTGCGAAGCTGGTGGGTGCCAAAAGGCCTGTACTGTAAAGGCAGCTGAAGAGTCACGAGCTCAGACTCCAAAGCCAGGCAGACTGAAGTTCAATGTCCAGTTCTGCCTCTCCTGTGGGGTTGAACAGGTGAGTCCACACCTTTGGTCCTCCGTTTCTTCATGAATTCTCTCTCTCTCTTAGAAGGATCAGCACAAAGTCAAGTGCTATAAGGTGCAATATAGTACAGAGAGAAGTATAGAGGGTCGAATAAAGGCTGCACATGATAGTGAGCCAGGAGGAAGGTAAAAAGAAGTAGAGAACAGAACTAGGAAACAGAGGACACTTACAGAGGTATAAGCATACGCATGTGCATAGGTGAAGATAGCAGTATTAATGATAGGGATATAGGTCTGTGTACATATATTTATAGGTTAAGTATTAAGGTAGCAGACACTGGGCCTCTATTCAAGTCCTAGTTCAAGGTAAGAACACTTTTTTCCAATAACCTGGCATTCTACGACATGATTGCTGAAGACAATCATAATGGGTGCATAAGCTAATGTGGTGAAGAAAGCTGATGGTGCCGTTTCAACTATTACAAGATAGAGCGTCTGGGGTCTTAAAGGCTTGAGGGCAACAAGCGGTCATCTAGCAGGAAAGCAACAAAACCCTCACAGAAGAAGTACATCAGCCTGTGTGGTCAGGAGGTGTCGATGCGATCAGGTACCGGGCATCAGCAGACCGAAACAAACAACCATTTTGATGCAACCCAGGGAGGAGACCCAAAGTCCATCTGTAGATAACTGGACATTCCTTCACAGAAGGGTCACAAGGAAGGGACAAGCCAAGCTAGCAAGACTCCAGTCCGTGGGTCAGGTATCTGGCCATAGAAGGCTGCAGAAGATGGTCCATCGGGTCAGATGACAGGCTGCTGGCTTAAGTTCCAGATGACAACAGAAAACAGCTGGATGCAGGATTCGGAGGGGGCGGGGGGGGGGTGGTGGTGGTGGTGGTGGTGGAGAAAACCCTGTGACAGAGTATTCATTTATAATCAATACAGATCATGTCCTCCAGAAAATGTCCCTTCCTGGACCAAGGCAGTGAAAAAGTATGATGTGAATAATGGTGTTCCCCGGAGTAAGGGTGGTGGCTCAAGAGGCACATCACCTGACTCCTGCCTCATTAACAGAACGGACAGCTCACTTCCAATACACAGAGTGGAGGGCAATACTATCACCAGAGCAGCGCCCGATTAGATCAGCACACGACTGCCAACCTGCTTACAAGCACGTACGGCTCAGCCAAGCGGAGCAACCGGAGCCATCAGGTTCCAGACGCCTCATTTATGTCCCAAGCTGTCCGATTCCGTGGGTGGAACACAAGGACCTTCTTTGCGTGTCATTACTAGGTGTCATCGAGCTGGCTTCGGCCCATACGGCCCCCATGGACAACAGCTCACAACGCTGCCTGGCCCTGGGCCTTCCCCACAATTGTACCTATGCCTGAGTTCTTGATGCGGGCGCGGTGTCAGTCCATCTCGTCGGAGGCCTTCCTCTTTTCTTGCGGCCACGCATGGTGCTCTTCTCCAGGAACTGGTCTCTCCTGACCATATGTCCAGAGTATGTAAGATGAAGCCCTCCCATCGAGGAGCACAGCCCAACTCCTAAATCGTTGTGTAGGAGTCAACAAGACGGTGGGGAGAAGAACTACCCTCAGGAACTCACTGCACACTGCAGGCCACCCGGGGCTCTTCTGGCCATTGGCCTTTTCATGCTTGAAGGATCCACTCCCCCCCCCCCCCGCCCTCAACCCCATAAATAATTTCACCAGTGACAATCCGCCCTGTAGTATGGTAAAAACAGGCTTCACGGTGAAAGGTGACTCACGGACCAGTCATTCACGTCTGAGGCAGATAACTGACTGATCTGGCCAAACGGTTTTCCCTAAGTCGCCTCTGTGTCGACCTCTCTCATAACCAGACCAACTGCCACTGAGCTGACTCCCACCCACAGCAATCTTATACTGGGTCTCTAAGACCGTGAAGGTTGACTGGAGCCTCAGTTTTTCTCCTTGGGGCGGCTGGTGAGTTTGAACCACCCGCCTGTGATTTGCAGCCCAACACTGAACCCACAGTGCCACCAGGGCTCCTTATCCTCGCTCTAATTGATCGTATAATTTAGCTGAGAGAGTTTTCCCTTGCTCTCACTCTCTCTTGGCGTATCAACATAATGTTACATTTCCCCCATTGCATAACCCATTTATTCATTCCTTTACCATCAGCTATTTTTTTCTCCTTCCTTCATCGTTTATTTTTATCCCAACTTTTCCATCTTGGAAAAGGATACCAGGTGCAGCTGCTGTGCTGGTAATAAGACCACTCTAGCAGGTGCTTTCCTCCAAGTCCACTACCATTGGCATTGGGTACATAATCCTACCATAGATACTACACTGGTGAAGTCTGCCAACCACTAGACAATGCAGCACTAGTCACTGTCAATCTTAAGTTTGTCAGGTGGAGGGAAAGGTACAAATCCAGCCCAATCCCCTTGGATATTCTGGGCTATACATTCAAGGGACGTAATTACAGTCTCTTGCTGAGGAGTTACCACTGATTCTGATCACTTACTGATACACCCCTAGTTCTGAGGCCATAGTATCCAGTACACACCCAAATACGCGCACACACACACACACAATAACTTCAGGAATTCTGGGGGAGAACAATACAGTGGTCCCAGCATCTTTCCCCACACCTGGTCCCCACAAGAATGTGTCCTATAACAATGCTCCCTTTGTCCTCGTCATGTTGGGTGAATGCACACACTCATGGAGGCACGGAAATCCACTTTCATGCCTTTATTTCCCTGTGTTAGACAACAAATGTCTCCACTGACCATTCCAGTTTGCTATCAAACCATTCGTGGGAGGGCCATATGGGAAAAAGGTGTGTCCATTTAATATACTGCTCCAGAGTCTATTATGGTATTCTGTAATGTCTGTCCCTTGGTCTGATGAAATATAACTCAGCAGTCCAAAATGGCCACTGCCTATTTTGTTCTAATCCCTTAATAGTATTTTTGGCATTTGCATCTGTCATGGGATATGTGAAATCCAGACCAGAGTAAGTATCCCTGTGAGGAGCCACTGGCACCATTGGCTCAATATAATCAACTTGCCAGCTATCTCCTGGGCATTCTCCCCAGAGAATCTGCCCATCACTACCTGAAGCTCTGTCTTCCCTTGCTCGCAGAGAGAGAGGACATTATTAGCATTTTGGACCTCAAAGGGTATAAGAAAGACGTAACTAGATACAGTCCACTATGAATTATTACAGCACCCCCTTGTACACTCATTCGATGGGCCCAACTGGCCACCTCAAGTAAGCATTCCAACAGGTCCACTTGTTGGTGCCAATCATGCCTGATCCAGGAAGGAGGTCTTTTGATGGGTAATGACATAGTCTAATGTACCCTGCAAATTCCAAGTATGCTTGCCGTGTGTCCAAGCCACACAGTGGTGTCTCCTTCAGAGTCCAATTTTCCATACGGCTTCTCATCATTTCCCAAATCTTCCATCATGGCTAAGGAAACAGCATGTGGCTCAACCCATTGAGTTGATCTGTTCTCACCATCTTCAATTAGAGTCTTTCTGCATGACAGTCGTAATGCAGCTTTCCCCATCGATTGTGTCTAGTACCTTGTAACTGCCATTGTGAATCAAGCAGACAGAATCTGTTCACAGGGCAATGGAGTCTGGTGATAGGTTCTTCTGGAAAATGAGGTTACCTACTTGTGGATATGGTGAGTGTCTTTCCACGTTTCCCTATTAGCTTGCCCCCCACCCCAAGTGTTTTTGTGCATTCCCCAATATCTAAATATACCAACTGAAAATCAAACCTTCAGCTTAATCTTGGTTGACTGCAAATGTCAAGGATGGCTTCTGCCCAAGTTATTCCCAAGAGTAACCTTTTCCCCATTATGGGGCAGGGTCCTCAATTTTTGCTGGACTTTTTAAGCAGCTTCTGTTGGTCATGTGCTCTAACTTAAAGTTCTTTGGTGTTTTGTGTTAAATCATATTATCAAGGTAACGTATCACCACGCTTGAGAGCTGCACCAATTCCAAGTCTCTTCTAGCCAAATTGTGTCATAAGTGGGTGAACTGAAGTAATCTTGTGGCAGTAGAGTGAAAGCATATTAGACTCCTTCCTGGACAGAGGCAAATTGCAACTCTTTCTTTTCCTCAAGACTTCCATCCACAGTTCCTACTTCTGACGAACAGCTTGTGCCTTGGGTGACTGACTACAACATAACAGCTCCTTCAACCCATGGTTTTTAAAACTCCACTCCAGAAACCAAAAGCTACCTTCTGATAACTGCCCCACCTCCCACTCCCAAGCTATATATTCCATTGAGTCTTAGCCATTGCAGTGAATCCCACTCCTGACACCAATTGAATAATTGTTTTAATAAGAATCATTACAATATGAGTTCCTATTAGTTGGGCATAAAAGATGTCCAGAAGGCCTAACTTTTCCAAATTGTATCCTTCTAAATCTTACTGGTAGGCTAGAACCTCCACCT
Source organism: Nesogale talazaci (assembly GCA_004026705.1). NCBI lineage: Eukaryota > Metazoa > Chordata > Mammalia > Afrosoricida > Tenrecidae > Nesogale > Nesogale talazaci. Next base: position 33,755 of record PVJH01003470.1, read on the forward strand.
TTGCAGAGAGCAGTCCAATACGGACCCAATTATGCCACTGGGGCCCGTTAGAGCAGAATTAAGTCAGTCACAAAGGGAAGAAAATGAAATGGTCTCACTTATATGAAAGCTCTAGAACAGACAAGTGTATCAGGAGGCCATTGAGGGGATCCACAGGAGAAAGACCTGGTGACCTGCCTCCGTGGTTCAAAGATCGATTTGTTGGTATCTAATGGTGACACCAAATAGAGGCCACAGTTTCCTTGGGATTTTAACAATCCCAAGGGGGAAAAGCGGAAAGGACAGCAAGATGCTGTTAAAGGGGCCAGAAAAAAAAATTGGGGGCTGTGAACGGTGATGGTTGCATGGCATGATGTCACTGGGCACGACACATGACGATCATCACCATGATAAAAAATGTTGTGCTATGGAGGCCTTGAGCACCATGGCCTGACTCAAAGTCACTGCCGACGGACTCTCCGAGACCCAGTCGCCCTGCACCCGTGGGGCTCTGAGACGAGCTCTCTGTGGGAGTGGAGCGCCTCCTCTTTCCCCTGTGAAGCAGCTGGTGGCCCAGATCGCTGGCCTGGTAGGTAGCAGCACAACACATAGTCTACCACGCCCTCAGCGCTCCTTAAAGAAATGCAGCACAACCGCAAAGGCACTCGTCAGGGTCTTTATCCAAGAAGCCAATGCTCACACACAGGACACAAACCCTTGAACGTCCTAAAACCACAGACCATCCCACATGAACCCTGAGGCCGCGTACTCTGGGAAGAGGCCCTTTAAACAGAACCGTGTAAGGTGACTTTTGAGAGGTGCTTTCTGGAGAAGCCAAGCTGCTAACTCACCTGACGCAGCCAACTCGGAGGACAAGCGGTCCCTGGGCAGCCTGGCTGTCCTTTGAAACTGGGGCCAGATCACAGCCTCCCAAGCCCACCCACCCTCCAACGGCACGTCCTAAACAAATAAATGAGAGGACTAAAGAGGACAGAAATCTTCAGATGCTTGGTGGCCGTCGCCACTGCCACCGCCACCACCCACCAGCCCAATGAGAGGGAACCATTCACTGGCATTGGCGGTGAGAAGGCCCTCCCCCCACCCCACCCCCTCCCCCTAGGTCAGAGAGTCAAAGGTTTAGCTCCAGTTCCTTGGCTCTGCCTTCCTACCCGGGATAGAAGTGAGATCCTGGGGGCTGCCTGGTGGCAAAAGAGGTGAACTTCCCACACAAAGCCGGGGAGTGGGGTGGGGATGGAAGTCAGGAGAGCCAGAGCCCAGAAGCAATACTGAAGCCAGCCCCCCACCACCCACCACTCCCCCAGCAAGCACTTTCTAGTGTCATCTTGGGGGGGCAGGTACAGTTCATTAGCCTGCATCAGAGGTGGCTGCCTGCTCTACTACAGTGGCGGCCACACTGCTGGAAGCAGTGCTGCCAACTAGTTAAAGTCCCCTCAGGTTCAGACTCACACTAAGAAGGAAGGCGGGGCAATACGCTCCCGAAAATCAGCCGACAAAAACCCTCTGCAGTACAACAGGACCCTGTCAGATGGACGCGGCCCTTGGCGGGCGGAGCACAGTGGCCACCGCTGTGGACATCAGCCACCCGACAGCCGTGCAGACACTTCCTTCTGTGTCTGTGGAGGTGGCCTGCATGGGGGGTGGCCGATGAGACTGCTGCCGATGAGGAAACAGAAGAGGATCTACCCTCTACAGACAGGGCAAGGGAGTGTCAGCGCCGGGATTTGAACCTGGGAGAACCGACTCCTGAACCTGTGCTTGGATGAGCGGCTCAGAGCCGCCCCCCCTCCCCCACCCCGGCCACGTGCATCCAGGCTGCCAAAGTAGAAAGCAAGGACGCCGGGGAAGGTCACAGTCCTGCATATCTGTCCCCTTGGGTCATTTGTCTAAATATGGGGGGGACGGGACTGCCAGAATGTCACCATGACCTCCCAGACTCTGGTTCCCGACCGGGCAGCCAGCTGTCCGCATCCGTTTGCACGATGCTGTCCCCTGAGTCACCCTGCCGTTACTCGAAAGACACAGGAAGCTGTGGAGCAAAACCTTTGTTGGAGAGTCTCCCGTCCCCGGGAAGCGCTGAGCCCTGCTGCCCGGCCCCTGGGCGGTGCGTTTGGAATGCGAGCAGCTGCCAATAGGGCTGGACTCCCCCCAGAGAGAGAGGTGCCTCAGAAGAAAGGCCTGGTGATCAACTTCTGAAAGCAGCCATGGGACACTGGGAGCCAGTTCTACGCTGACCCATGGGTACGCGACAGTGGACAAAAGACCCCTCAAGAGAGCACTCTGGGATCCAGGGTGACTGTGGCTGCGGCTTTACTCCCCAGCCACAGGGTGACCAGAAATCCTGACGTCACAGGTCTTTGTCCCCTGACACCCTATGCAGGAATCACAAAGAGCCACAAAGCAGCAAGATTCCACGGTGACTCCCCTACAGGGCAACAAGAAGCCAGAACCCTTGACCGCTGAAAGCAACTTTGGAGAGTTCTGTGTAATCAGTGGCCATCTTAATCTGTTTTAAAACCGACGAAGGCTCCAGGGTCCCCTGGGAGGACACACGGGGCTGCTAACCAAGAGGTGGTCAGTCTAGGGTCACTCCAAAGTGTCTCTGATGAAGACCTGGTGACCTTCCAGACACCCAGCCTCTCACCGAGCACCCTGTGTGCCCAGTCCTGCTCTGATGGGGGTCGCTCAATGGCAGCTGGTCTGGGTGGCTTTGACTAAGTTATAACCCTCCTGCCGATCTAGGGCCACACCTGTGGAACTGGGTTCAAGGAATCATCCCGGCCACTTCGAATGGTGGCCCTGGGGGAGAGGGGAGGACACCCGGAAATGGCCTCACATGGCACCTGGTGACATCGTGAGTGTCACATGAACGCTAACTGCTACATTTCTCACTAGAGCCCCTGGGTGGTTAAGAAGGCTGAGCATGTGAGGCTGCTCACTTCCAAGCCTGGTGGTTCAAGTCCACCCAGGAATGTCTCAGAAGAAAGGCCTGGCAACCTACCTCTGAAAAACCAGCCACTGAAAACCCCACAGAGTCCAGATCTACCCTGACATACATGTGGCCACCAACAGTCCGGACACGCTCCAAGGCAGCTAGTTTATGATGGTGATTTTTCCTAGCACTCTCTGTCCTCCTCCAGTTTCTGCACATCCCGAGCACAAGGCCCACCTGTTACGTGTGAGCCCCAGTCACACCTTGGACCCCTGGGGGGAGACCGAGTATCTGAAATGGGTTCCTGAAACTCGTGGCCTCATTCCATGGGAACGTGGAGAAGGATACAGACGCCCCTTGATCTGGGACAACGTACCCTACCTCAGGCCTCCCTGCTGCTTTCTGGAACAAGTTAAATAGCCCCCAAGCTCCTTCTGTGTGCAGGATCTGGGGGACGGAGTGGGAGGTTGAGGAAACTGGGGGAGAAAGGCTTATCAAAGACTAGTGGGGGGTAGCCCTGCGTTAGGATCTGAGTGTAGCCCCTTTAAACATAAGAAATCTAAGACAAGCAAAGTGCCCTGGCCTTTAGAGTGACACAGTTTGCTCTCAGGGCAAACAAACAAAACAAAACAAAACAAAACCTGGCAGTTCAAAACCAACCAGGGGCTCCAAAAAAAGGAAAATGGCCATCTCGTTCCCCCAAAACCCCAGCCATGTACTCTCTGGAGTACCCTCTGACACAGCAGAGGGGTGGGTGTCCAGAGTCACAAAAGAACAGTAAGAACAAGCTGCTTCTATCACCAACACCCAACCCTGACCCCACCATGCTCCTCCGCCTGGAGAAGACCCCGCCCCCCAGGGGCGCTGGCCACCTCTGGGGCTGTGTGGTTGTCACAAACTCAGGGGAGTTGCTCCTGGCGTCATAGGGCTGGAGGCTTGGGGTGCTGTGGCATGCACAGGGCAGTCCCCACCCGAGAGAACAGTCCGCCCCAAGTGCCAGCAGTGCCCAGGGGGCACGACCCCCCACTCCTGTTCACCACCAACACCAGCAGGGGCTGCCTCTCCAGCCCAGGGAAGAAGGCCAGCGTGCTAGCTGGCTGGCTGCAGCCGAGCCCGCGCACACGAGGAAGGGGTCCACGTGGGACCCCGGGCTCCACCCCACCCTGATGCCCCCACCCTCAAAAGGTTTCCAAGTTGCAAGAATGTTGATAAGAATCCCTGAGTCGGAGGGACGTGACGCGGCCCCTCCCGCTCCACTTGAGCAATAGCTGGGGCTGCGTGCCAAGGAGGGCCGCGGCCCTCATTTCCCTCGGTAAACAGTTCACATCGCATGCTGGAAACCCAGGAAACAAGGCGAGCGGCCCCCCGGGGCCGGGATCCTCGCTTCTCCAGGCGACAGTTTCTGGCGCGCACCCTCCGCCACCACCACCGCTCGCGGGTCTGCAGCGGTCACGTAGCTCTCCCTCGCTTCCTCCCTCGCTCGCTCGCAGCCAACAGGATCGGTGTCAAAGATCGCCGCTGACGTGGGCTGCAGGGCGGTCGGCTCCCGGGCGGGCCCGCGGCGACACCACGCACGCACGGCACGCGCACCTCGCGCGGCACAAGCCCCACGCGCGGCACGCACGAGCGCACAGCCCAACAAGACGCCAGCCCCGGGTCAGTAGTGGACTGGACCACTTGTGCCACCACGGGGTGTTTCCACGCTGGTTTTACCTCCGCCGCCGATCACCAGGCCTTTCTTCCTAGTCTGAGTCTGGACGTTTCCCTGCTGACACGTGTTCAGTCTCTGTGCAGCGTGCTGCGCCCCCAACTCCCTGCCTATGAGGTGCACCGGCCGGGACTCGAACCCAGAGAAAGCGGGGGTTTCGATAGTGACGAGTCAGGGTGGGGCAGCAGGGTCATCTCTCTGGGGCACACCAGGATGCCTGCCATACACAAGTGGACTGTGTTCTTGCCGGTCACATGGGCATTCAAAGGCAAGAAGGCTCTAGGTAAAGTGACCGGATTTTAAGCGGGACACCATTGATCGGGAGGAGGCGAGGGGGGCTCTTGATTAAAAGTTTGGTCTGTATGGAGCAACGAAAATGTTCATAGAATGCAAAAATAGTATTGTAATGTATTTAATTAAGTTTAAAACGCTGTGGGGCATGGGACAAATTGTTAAAAAGCGGGATGTCAGGCCACCTTACTCTAGAGTCTCGTTGGCCAAGCAGATGCCTTCCATCCCCACCTCCCCTTTCGCCAAGGTTGCATAAGGGTTTCGAGGTGAGCCCAGGCTGTGGTGTGCTGAAGAAGCAAACCATGGCGGCCGAGTGGGTCCAGACCACATGTCCGGAGAACTACTAGTTTGTGGTGGTGACGGGTCCCTCCAGAAGTCAAATGCAAGGCCTTTCCAGTGAAGTGCTATGGCGTGAAGACCCACCTCCGCCATGACCACCCGAGTGCCTTTACCACCATGTGCAGCCCCCAAGCCACGTCCAGCAGCATAACAAAGACAGTTGGCCAAAACAACCCTTCGAAGCAAGGACAGCGAGACTTCCTCTCAAGGAAGTGGGACGTGCTGTCAGGAGGCCCACTCTTTGGAGAAGGGCATCGTGCCTGGCAGGGTGGACGGGTAGCGGAAGACCTTCGACGAGCTGGACAGACACACTGGCTGCACCAATGGGCTCAAATCACAGAACCATAGTGCAGGCAGAAGCGGGCAGGGTTTCCCTCTGTTGTACACAGTCACGGTGCGTCGGAGCCAATTCGCTGGTTCCTCACAGGGACAGCACTTTGGAAAACAAAGCCTATTTAGTGGTTACCAGGGGCTGCAGGAGTTGGGGAGGGGAGTCTGGGGGGGGGGGTCACTGGGTTCATGTCCATGGTGGCATGACACGAGAGATGTCTTCCATGTCGCTGAACCATGAACATGGAAGCTGTTGTGCTAACAGCTGCTCGGTGTGATGGATTTTGCCACAGGGAAGAACACAGGCAGACCCTTTGAATAAGGCGCCCCTGCAAATTGAGCATTTCCCTTTGGAGGATGGTGAGAACCCCAACAATGCACTCTACTGAGTATTTGGGAGGCCAGGGGGAATAGGCTGTTTGAAAAGCCAGCATAACAACACACTGACCTTTCCATCCTTATAACTGGGCAAAGGTCCTATCTCGTGGAAAGAGGTGCTTAGTGTGGAGTTCATGGTCCCACCTCACTGAAGCACAGCTGAAATCTGGGAGGCCAGGAATCTAACAATTGTGCAGTTAGCATCCCAGGTAGAGCAAGTGGGGTGAACCCCTCGGGCCATGCTTGAGCCAGGCTGGCTGTGCTGGGTGCTGCCCGCTGCCCTGGAGGTCCCTGCCGTGGAGGGCTAATGGCATTCACTGGCCTGAGTATTGCCAGGCAATGAATCACTGCTCTCTGCAGGTGCTGCTGTTACTGAGTCCGGAACATTGAAGAGAGTCAACTAATTGCAGGGCTTTTAAACTAGTAAGGATTTAATAAGCAGGGAACACACAGCCCTTAGCTGATGTTCTGGAAAATAACCACTTCTAATGCTTTTTAAAAATCTCACAGATGGATGGACGCAGAGTGGAGGTACGGGTGAACGGAGAGATGGGAGAAGAGACAGGAGGAGGGAGGGGGAGAAGATGTACAGGGGCTAGATGAACTGATAGGCTAGATGGGTGATATTAAAATGGATGGACAGAGGGAGGGCTCGAACAAAGAACAGATGGACGGGCAGGCAGGTGGGTGGATGGATGGATTAGGGGGAGATGAACAGGTGGGTAAGTGGGTGAGTGCTTGCGATGGTCGGACGAGGGAGTGGGTAAAGCAATGACGAAGTGGGTGAATGGGAATATGGTGGAGGGAGGGAGGGATGGGGGAGGTTGGAGGAGAGAAAAGACAGGGGGGCGACGACAGGTTAGGAAGATGTGTCAGAGGACAGATGAATAGAGGGAAGGGAAATGGGCAGAACCTGGTAGCAACCGTCACGAAAATGGACAGGATCGGTTTGAAGAATAAACCATACGTGGCCTGTTTAAAAATAAGAAAGACAACTCAGGGCAGCAAAAAGGACATCGATGACACTGGCTATGCCTATTGCCCCTGGGAGGATTTTCAACTTACAGCAGTCTTATATAGGCTTCCAATGCCATCCCTCTTCTGGGAGCAGTCTGCCTCTTCTTGCTCCCTCAGCTTTGAACCCCCGACTTGGCTAGCAGTCCAACACCTAACCCACAGCGCCACTAGAATGGCTTTGTGACCTTGGAGAGCCCAGGTAAATGGGGGCAGGTGGGGAGGGGAATTCCCAAAAGGTGGGGGTCGGGGGGAATGGAATGGAGATTCCCAGAAATGTGCCAAAGCCCCATATTGTTCAGATAACACATCTTCCAGATCAATTTGTTAGCATTTAATGTTTCACAATAAAACCCACCAAGCGTTTAGAAAAAAGGGGGGGGGGGCTTAAATAGGATATTGTTGTTGATTTCATTCCTTGGAGTGCATAATCTATAGAGAGTATGTTTCTTAAAAAAAAAAAAAAAATCCTTCCAGAGTCCTTATCCCTCGAATCTAAATAGCAGTTTCAGTGGTTTTAGAAAAAAAAAAAAAAGAGGAGGAAAAGTAAAATTGGAATGGACACGTTTTTAGTGACAAGTTGATTTCAAACAAGACCCACCAATGGTCTTTAGGTCTTTCTTTTTTGTGTGTGCTAGAGGGGAGAGTTTGGTTCTATTTTGGGAAGAGTAAAGCTGGGGTTCTTCTGGAGGGAGCAAGAGTCGGGAAGAATTTCCCTGAACAACCTCGAATGTAAGAAGAAATTGCAGAGGTTGATGGCTTCGAATTAAACATGAAGGAAAATCATCAGGTCACTTCTGAGTCACCGAGAGCACCCCCCCCCTCCCTCTCCCCACCCCACACAGGTTTTCCCAGGTCTTGTAAATTCTCACAGGAGACCGCCTCTACAGCTGATGGGATTGAACCACCAACTGTGCAGTGGAACAAGCAGAATCCCAGCAGTGGTCAGTGGGTCCCTGAGCCCAGGGGTTCTCGAGACACTCCAATGGTGACTTCTGGCAGGATTGAAGCTGCCCTGCTTCCTGTGAGTGGCTGAATGCCCTCCCCTGCACCCCACCCCCACCCCTTTGCTCCACCTTACATTCAGGGGCTCAGAAGCAGCAGACCAGGAAAACGATCAACCATAAAGACTGAGAAAAACAGAGAGGGGGCGGGGAGGGGGATGGCTTCTACTCTGTCCTAGAGGGTTGTGTGTGAGTCAGAACTGGCCAGCGGGCGGGTGGTGGGTTGTGGGTTTCTGGTTTCGGGGCAGGAAGAGAGGGAGAGAGGGGGCAGTCATGGAAGAGAACTGATACTGGTGATTAATGACATGGATGTAATTATTGTCATTGAACTGTGTATGTAAAAAAATAGTTTGTAAAAAAAAATACATTCACCACAATGAGAGAGAGGTGCGAGGGGCTGGGGGGAGAGAGGCCTGGCCAGTGGGGGAAGGGGGCTCACTGCAGACTCAGATCTCAGTCTCTTCCTCAGCAAAATGAGGGGAGCAGTGAGGTCCCCTCTAGTCATGGGGCTGGCAGGGTCATTGACACAGGCTGGATGCTCCCACCCCCTGGTAGGTGCTCGATCTCAGTCTCTCAATGTTGTGAGCTGTGCAGAGGGGACCCCTGACTCAGGGCACTGTCCACACTGGGATGAAATGTGGGTCCACTCCCGTGGACCATGGGCCCCCACAGGGCTCTCCCTGGCTGATTTTTAGGCCTAGTCACCCCAACCACAGAAGCCTGCTCGACATCCCAGACGCCTGCCTGGCTCTCCAGATAACAGTGCCTGTGTAGGGCAGACAGGGACTCGAACCTGGGCCCCTTCCCCAGAGGCAGAGCATTCCCCCTGAGCTAGCACTGCCCTCCCCCCACCCCCTCTCCCGGAGGAAATCAGACAGCGGACACTGCAGCCTCCTCCCGGCCCTCGGAGACACACTGTCCAGGGAAATGTGTTTGGAGCAACGGGAGAGCCAAGGGGCACACGTGTCCACAGTCAGAGCAACAGCCTTTCCAAGCCTGCCCTCTCCTGCCTGCCCCCCCACCCCACCCCAACCAACCCAAACCCCCGCCCTCCTGCCAGAGCCAGGACCTCCCTCCCTCCCTCCCTCCCTCCCTCGGCTGCAGCCTCTAGACCTGGAGCCAGGAGCCACGAGCAGCTGAATTCCAGAAACTTCGTGAATTGCCCCTTTGCTCAGGACAAGCCCACACAGAGGAGAGAGGGAAGCAAGGCATCTCCATGGAACATTCTGGAAGGTTCGTCAAGGGGTGTGGGTGGGAGAAGGACTGCTGATCCTGAACTTGCTTTTCTGTAAGTACTGTTTTGTTTTGGTTTGGTTTTTTGGAGTTGGGGGGGGGGGGGGGTTGGTCCCTCTTGGAGACCACCCACTCCCTTGGCTCTTAATCTCCTGATTGTCACTATCTGCCAATGGCCCAGATGCCACTTCCCTCATACCCTGCCCCTCCCAGGAGGTCTGACAGGGAAGCCCTCGGCTGCCAGCCCAAAGGTGAGCAGTTCCAATTCACCCAGGGCCCTGCGGAAGTAAGGACTGGTGATCTGCCCTGCCCTGATTCCAACAAACCACACTTGCCAGGCCTGCACCGCCAGTGTCACAGGACGGACAGCGCAAGCCCAGTGGCTCCAGAGGGCTTTTGCCAACTGTGGTTGCATTTTGTCTTCGAGCACATCACCACGCCTTTCTTCCACACCCCCACACCTCCCAGGGAGAAGCCCAGATTGTGGTGCCCACGGCGCTCCTACAGGACCAGGTGGAATTGCCCCTGTGGGATTCCCGGACTGGGGCTTCTTACAGGAATCTACAGTCCCTCTCTCCTGGGAGTGGGGGGGGGGGGGGTGGTTTGGAACCCCAACCTGGCACGTAACCCACCATGACACAAAGGATACTGGGGAACAGAATCTCCCTCTCTTTCTGGCTTCAGGGTCCGCTCTAATGCCGCGGACCCGAGAAGCATTTGCACTGTGTCTTCAATATCTCAATTCAAAAGGAATTCAGAGCCTTGGCTGGCTGGCTGCCCGTGGAGGCGCCTCGGGGGCTGTGAAGAGGCGAAGCGGGCTTCAGCAGAGCTGCCTGGCTCAGATGGACCAGGGAGAAAAGGCCTCACCGTCCACTTCTTCTGAAACTCGCCCGTGGAAACCCGATGGATCATGGTGGCCCCATCTAGCACCGATCCAGGGGCAGGCAAGTCAGAGGGAGGGCATCGTGCCGTTCCCCTCTCTGTGGCGTGCCAGGAGTCAGGGCGGACTTGACTGCAGCTCTTCCAGCAGCACAGAGGTTAACTGTTGAATCGCAGCAGCCATGTTGTGTACCCCTTTTCCTGTAGAAGAAACGGAGGGTCCCCCCCACGAAGTGCAGAAACTTGCCCAAGGTCTCACAGCTAGTAAGTGGTGGGCCTGGGTCCCCACTCCTACACGGCTAATACAGGTATCCTCTGACACGGGCTAGGCAGAGGGGGACATAGACCTGGAACAAGACAGCAGCCTTCCAGAAACTTCTACCATCAAATGGACACAGGGGGAGAGGGGGTGGAAGAAGGGGACTGGCTTCCCTGTGTCCTCTCCATCCCTCTCCTAACGGCTCTGTGGGGAAGCTCAGCTTGTATTTTCCATCTTGGGGGGAGGAGGCGGGAAGGGGGTACACAAAAGAGGGTCCACAGCCTGCCCGCCCTGTTGTCACCCGACGACAACAACGACGGTAAGTTAGGCCCAAACTCCTCTGAGCCCCTGAGCCCCAGGTCAGGCTGCTTCCTTGAGTGCAGCCCTCGAGTGGCTTGGCTTCTCCTCCTGGGTTTGCATAATACGAGCTTTGTGGATCCCACCCCGGTGGCTGGGCTCTTCCAGCCAGCCTTGGAAAACACCGCTCTGGGGCCTCACCAACTCCTCCCTGCACCAAGGCTTCCTATTTACAGCTTGGCTCGGCCCTCCTGCAGCCCGGCAGGAGACATCCTCGTACGTGGCGTGGTGCACGCTCCGCTCAGGCTTTCCGATGGGGCCGGGCTCTCCTGAGGGCCAAGGACCGCGCTGCACAGACGCGGCAACCACAAGATGTCCCCCCGAGGTGGTTTCTGTGCTCTGGAGCACAGAAGGGGCCCAACGAGGGGTTTGTGCTCACGGCGGATGGTTCCCACCCACCCATGGGGGCCACGGAGCTCACACCAAGGCCTCTGCCTCCTGCTGCCACAGAGACAAGAGCCGGAAAAACCCGAGAGAGCAGCGGTTCTCTCTCTGTGGATCGAGACCCCTTTGGGGGAGGGGGAGCGGTTTAACGACCCTTTCACTGGAGTTGTCTGATTCATCGCAGTAGCAAAATGACAGCGATGAAGTGTCAAGAAAGATAACGCTATGGCGGGGGGGGGGGGGGGGTGTTCACCACCACATGAGGAACTGTATGAAGGGGCTATGTCAAGAGGAAGGGAGAGCACCACTGACTATAGGCAGGTCTCCCCTGAAGCAGGCCGCCGTGGGAGTCAAAAGCCAGCCAGTGGCCCCAGGACTGCATTCGTCATTGTCTTAAAGGGCGGCACACCCTGAAGAACGAATCTGCAAAACCCACTGTCGGATGGGCGGCTGTGGTGTGCCCGAGGCTGCTACCAGGGTTGACCGCCAAGGCGTCCGGAGCGATGGATAAAGCCAGACTACCATGTCAATCCCAACAGGGCACGGCAGCCCCGAGAGGCTGAGACCCTGTGGAAGGGGGCTGCCCCTTCTTTATCCTGGATCCGAACCCCTGACCTTGTGGCTTGGCAGTCCAAGGTTTAGTCCCGCACCACCCATTTCTCAGTAACTAGACTCACTGCCATCGAGTGGATTTCTGATGCACAGTGAGCCTAGAGGAGAGGGGGAAACGGAAGACTAACTCTTCACGGGAGTAGGAAGCCTCCTCTTTCTCCCTGGGAGCAGTGGGTGTTTTTGAACTGCTGACCTCTGGGATAGGAGCCCAATATGCAAACCCAGTCGACTACCGAGGCTCCTCAGCAAGTTAAAAAGGATGGGATTCTTCCTTCTCAGAGGCATCTGCCCACCAGGGATGTCCACAAGGACGGAAAGGAACACGTGGCAGCCTGGGCACACCCATGCCACCCCGCTCTCGGAACTCACCTGCAGAGACTGGATGAAGGGGGGGAGGGGGGCTCATCCCCCTGCACTGAGGCCCGGGAGATGGAAGAGATTACCTGTGGAGCTTCCTGGAGCAGCTCATCTGGCCTTGCTCCAGTGGAGCAAGTGGGTGCTCCAACAGTCCCCCTTGCCATTAGCCGCAGAGCACCCAACCTCGGCGTCTCCAGAGCTCCTTGGAGCCCTCGGCCCAAACCAAAAAAACACCAAAACTCACTGCCCTCAGCTCCACCCTGACTTTGGCTTCACAAATGAAAGCAGTCACAGCCGTACTTGGGACGCATGGGAGGTGGCCGGGAGTCAGAGTCCAACACACACACACACACACACACACACAACTGGCTTGGTTTCCATACAACACCCAGGGAGACCTCATATAAACCCCTGCCTTCAGTCAGTCATCAGAATGTATCAGTGTGGGTTCAAATGACCCACAGGAATGCAAGATGTTAACAATATGAGAAAGAGAGAGAGAGAGTCTTGTGGGGAGGGTAAGAACTATCTGGGCAGGGGGCTTCAAAACCTTCATGTAGAACACCTCCCCTTGTCTCTCCATCCCATTTTCCCAAGAACCTCCCCGGGAAGCCCTCGGACTGCCAGCACGGGGCTTCTGTAACTCGTACCCAGCTCCGAAAACCGACGTCTGTTAGGCAAGATACAGATGTGACGTGCCGACGTCCCGGGAAAATGCCACTGTCCCATCAATACCAACAGCGCTCTGAGACCCGGACTCTGAGATGAGGATGAGGAGGTGGGTCCCACTCAAACCCTTGGAGTTCAACAAGCCCAGTCCACAGCCGAGCTGCTGACCACGCCCGCCTCTCCTTTCCTGCTGCCACTGCCTATCCCTGGGTCTCTTCCCTGGGTGAGCAGGGGCCGCACGGTGGCGGTGAGCCAGAAAGCCAGCGGTGAGTGCGCACCGACGGTCCACTCCCAGGGTGAGCGAGGTGGCCCGGTGAGGACAGCCGCCGTGGAAGCCCACTGGGCAATTCTACTCTGTCCCACAGAGTCCTCAGGGGCTGGCATGAAGTGGACATTGGTGCCTTCTGACCCCACAGCCCGGGTGGCCGTGAGCCCTGCAGGGCTTCTGGACAGCCAGTCAAACCCGGGGAGCCCGCTGCTGGCTCATCAGGGGCTCACTGCAGGACTCCGTGGCCGGGTGCCACAGTCCCAGACAGTGCTGCACTGCTGCAGCCCGGGGCTCTGAGAGGCGTGGTCGGCCTGGTGGCTCAGTGCTCACGCCTGCAGTTGCTCTGGGAGAGAAAGACAGACTTTCTCTGCCACAACCACCTGGGCCCTTCTCCTGTGATGTCACAGGGTGGGCGTGAGGCGACCCATCCTGGGGCGTAGGTAGTTGCTCACAGGCACCTCAAGCGGCCTTGAACTGGCTGCCCGGCCCCCTTCAGACAAAGCTCTCCGTCGCCAACAGTAAAACAGACAGTCGGGGTGAGGGAGGGGTGCACCAAGGCAGCCAATAGCAGCATCAAGACCATGATGGTAATCGTCACCCCCCTCTCCCCCACGAAAACGCCTCCTGTCATTCTCCCCGTGTGCGTCGGGCTGTAAAAAGAACGATGAATCAGGAGGCGGCGTGCATCTTCGCTGAGCTCCAGGCCCAGAAATAGCCCCCGGCGCCACATGGCAGGTCGGCGCGCAGGTCAAGGGTGGCCCTGGCCCGGCCCAGGCTCCTCCGAGCCAGCCTCACAAAACCACAAGCACATGATGAGGCAGGAGAAAGTGCCTTTGGAAAAACCGGCCCCAGCTGTCTCGGGAGGAGAGGCAGCTGGGGCCATCACGTGAACAGGGCCTCAGAACTTTCCAGAAACAATCCCTAAACAAGGGTAGGGCAGGGACACTGCAGCAGCGGCTGCCGGGAGCCTTTATTGCCACACTACACCTGCTGGCCCAACTGGGGCGCGCTCGCCTGCCAACCCAGAGACTGGCGGTTCACACCCCGCTGGGGCTCCGAGGGAGGAGAGCCTGGTGGTCAGGGCCCAGGTAGCCTGCGGCCTAGGAGAGCTGCGGGGAGGGCCTTTCGACTCTGCAGCCTGGGGGCACGGTGAGTGGAAACAGAGTGAGGGCCCTCCAACGCCACCACACGCCCTCCGCCTTCCGAGGGAACCCTGTCTCATGCAAGTCTCCAGGCTGAACCCTGAATTCTAACCTCCCCCAGGCTTCGGCTGCCCCCCATTACTTACACAGGCTTGTGAACAGCCCTGAGCCACTGAGGCCGCACACGCCGCCCATCACATGGAATGCAGGGCGTGACAACTGCTGGACAGGGTGGGGCTGCCCCAAGGGTCTCCAAGGCGGTAGAAAGCCGCCGGGCATGAGTGCCTAACCACTGTGCCACCGGGATCCTTACCCAAGAAAGGAAAAATAACTCACTGCCGCCAGTGACCTGGTAGGGCAGTGCAGGACGCGCCTCCACAGGCTTCTAGGGCTATGACTCTCTTTAAAGAAAATACCCTCTTCTTTCTCCCACACAGCAGCTAGTGGTTTGAACCCGCTAACCTTGTGGTTAGCAGCCTAACATGTAACCCAGGATGCCTCTGGGCTCCTCAAGACCCCCATAAACTCTACAACGTCAATCAATCAAGCTCTCTTTCTCTCTCTCTCTCTCTCTCTCTCTCTCTCTCTCTCTCTCTGTGTGTGTGTGTGTGTGTGTGTGTGTGTGTGTCCTTCCCTCTCTCCCCTCTCAACAGGCAGGCCTCTTGACCCTCTGGGGAGACTGGGCCACACAGGGCCCGGGGCCAGGCTGGCACCAAGAACAATCTGCCAGGATTAAAGCTGGTGGCCCCAGCAAGTGGCTGTCACCCCACTGAGATCACAAGCAACAGCGATGACCTCAGAACGGGGACTCACATGCCGCTAGCCGGGGTCACTCAAACCCAGAGGTCGGCAGTTCCAAGCCCACGGCAGCTCCCCGGGAGACGGCCCAGCTCCCAGCAGCCAGAACACCGGTGGGGCTGAGGACAAACGAGAAATCCTCAGCGACGTGGCGGCCTTACCACCGTTTTTATTTTTGGGTTGTTGTTTGTTGTTGTTGTTGTTGGAGAGGGTGGGTGTCTTTTAAATTGTTTAAGCCAAATTCTCTAACAAGCTAGTATGGGTTTTTTTTAAACTAAACTTTCATGATATATAATTCACATATCACACAGTTAAACAGTTGAATCATATGTTAAAAACTTGTATAGCCGGGTTGAGCCCCGGTGGCGTAGTGGTTGTGCGCGGGACTGCGGCCCACTGGGACGGAGGTTCAATTCCAGCAGTGGGGCTGGGTCTCCTACTCCCACCACCGGAGAGCAGTGATGCCCCCCCCCAAAAAAAGAAACTTGTATAGCCATCACCACGATCAATTTGAGAACACGGTCTTCTTTCTTGGGCTCATTAGTGTGAGCACCCCATTTCGCCCCAACCGCCCCAGTCGTAGCCCCAAGGGACTCTCAATCAAGTTTCTGCCTCTGAAGCAGCGGTTCACCTTCCCCATGCTGCCATCCTTTCCTACAGGTTCTCATTGGAGGGGGCGGGGGGAGCACCCCACCCCCACCCCAGCTACCGCATCGCTATCATTTTGCTCCTGTGATGAATCGGGTGACCCCCGTGAAAGGGTCGTTCGACCCCCAAGGGGTCACGATCCACAGGTTGAGAACCGCTGTTCTAGAGATTTCCCTCTTCTGGATTTCACATCAAGAAACCCATATAAGAAAAACCAAGCAAGGGAAAAAATTATTCACAAAAGCAAAATAAAACACAGGGAAACCCCCTCCCCCCCATTTGAAAAGGCAAACGAAAAGCACACCCACTAGACCAGATGTGACACGGGTCGCAAGACAGGGGACAGAGGACACAGTGGTCCTCTGAGTCTCCAGGAGTGACTGACCCCTCCCCACCCCCACCCTGAGGAGGCAGCTCCACCCGGCTGCTCCCTGGAGCAGAGCCATCCTTCGGAGGGAGGGACCGTCACTCTGGGTTCGATCCTCCCACACAGCAACCTCTGGATGGAAACTTACCCCGGTTCCTTTGACGCGGCCGGGATATCTGATAGCAGGAGATGGCGAGAGAAAACAAAACAAGGGCCCAGCCCAATCGCGCGCGTGAACACAGGTGGCAAGATTCCAAAAGACCAAACAAAGGAAAGCGAAACCAGGCCGGCCACACGGAACCTCACGCCGAGAGACCGTGCGTCACTCCCCTGCAGGTGAGCGAGGACGCTTTGACGTGCGGCGATCAGTGAGACGCAGACGCCACGTTGAAGAGTCGAGGCTCAACTGGAAACCCTCGTCAAGAAGAGTTAGGCTTAGGAAAGAGAGGCACAATTACAGGACCAGTTCAAAGGAGAAACCACTCCTTTTTATGATTTTTTAAAAGTTTTATTGCACATACCATGCAACTCACTAATTCAAGAATATCACCACGAGATGGACAACCCCGACCACTATCGGTTTTAGAACCTCGTCTTCCTTGCGCTCACTGATAGTCGTGGATTTTTTTTTTTTTTAATTCTGGCAGAGCGATGCAGGACCAAACATGCTCCAGTCCAGCAACGTCCACGTGCAGAATGCAGGGCCACCGATGAGGCTCTTTGTGTTGTACGACCACGATGGCTCTCCTCTTCAAAAGGGTTCCACCGCCCGGAGCATGAACTCAATGCCCCTAAGCAGAGGCTCTTCTTCCTTCGGCCATGCAAACCGTCGGTCATGTTTGCTTTCTTCTTCTTCTTCTTTTTTCCATGTTGTTTAGTGGTTAAGAAACCACTATTTGACAGAGGGTACACTGGTGCACCAGACACAGAAAAGAATGGAAGACCTGCTAATCGATTGGCCTGGGGTCCTGGTGGGCTGCGGACTGCAAGACCGGCGGTTTGAGCCCGCCAGGCTGCTTCTCAGAAGGAAGATGAGGTTTGGGGCACCTTGGATTGCCCGGGGGTTGCTCTGAGTCGGAATAGATGTGATAGTGGGGAGGGGGAGTGGGGGCTGCGGAGTGAGTTGATCTCTTTCAGGCATTCTGGGGGCAACATCCCCCCAGCCCACCTTGATTTCAGCTCCACCATGTGACTTGTTCTGGCTGACAGGACAACAAGCTTGGCCTCTGAGTTCTGCACTGGGGCAATTGATCTCTGGTCCCTCTAGGCACCTTGCGGCCATCAAGTGATCCAAGCCCAAGCCAGCCTCCTGGAGGGCGGGCATCGCTGGACACAGGACCGAAGCCACAGAACATCTTCTGGCCACCAGCCACGCCACCAGCTGATCCCGGGCACGTGTGGGAGCTCAGCCCATCTGACCCTGCTGTGATGGCCGGGTTGCTAAGTGGCCGGGAGTCCGTTCCGACCCAGGGACAACAGAACGAAACCCTGGCTAGCCCCGTGCCATGCTCATCATCGGTGGGGCCCACTGTCCACTGTCGCCTCACGCCTTCGTGAATGCCGTCCTTCTCTTTGGCCGGCCCTGGACTCTCACCAAGCTCGGCGTCCCTCTCGAGGGACTGGTCCCAGCTGGAAGTGAGTGGGAGACTAACCCGCTGTGGACACGTTTACCTAAAACCCGACATAATGCCGGGGAGGGGTGCCGCCACCGGTGGGCGTCCTGGCCGCCTCCCCCCTCTCCCCGGCATTGTCTACCGACCCAGGCCCGCTCTGACCCATTTCCTTGTTGGCAATCGGGGTGAGCACGTTAACAAGGGCTCAGAATAAAGCTTGTGTTTTGGTTTCTTTTCGTTCGGGTTATTTTTAACCCGGACGACCCAGAGCCGCCTGGCAGAGTGGGTCCGTGAGGAGTCGGAAAGCCATCACTCAGAGCCTCCACCCCACCCCAATCTTAGGACCCCACTTCCTCTTGCCTGACCCGTCTGTTCCGCTCACCCTGAGAAGCGTCCCGTTCCCCATTCCTCAGAGAGCGGGGAGAGGCCAGGAAGGGGGTGGGGGAGGCACGGCCGGGTCTTGGTCATTTACGGGCCTACCACGCACACCCACCGCCAGTCAACACACCTGCCTGCTCCTGGTTGCCCCTCTCCCTCACCAGGACCAAGAAAGGCTTCTTTGTTGCTCTAGACTGCCAACCGGCTCCTTCCTTGAGCTCAGGGCAGCTGGCAGCGCTCACTCCCCTAACAGCACCGTGCATCCTAGCTCTGTGCGGACCTCAAACTCACCGCCATCAAGCCGAGCCTGACTTGTGGCACCTGAGGGGGCTGCTAACCAGAGGGTCGGCCATTGGCGCCTACCACGTGCTCTACACGGGAAAGACAAAGCTGCCTGCCCTCGTAAAGACGCACCGCCTCAGAGACACACAGGGGCAAGTCTCCCCTGCCTCCCCCCCTCCCAGCCTACAGGGTGGCTGTGAAGCTTGACAGAAGCACATGGACACAGTCTGCCAGACAGCTGGTGGCCGTCAGCTGTCATCCAATGGGTCTCGACTCACGGCCCACAGAATGAAACCACCTGGTCAACCCCCGCCGGCCCCATCACGTGGTCACATTTGCTGCAGCCCCTGGGTCCGTCCGTGTCAGCGAGGGCCTTCCTCTTTTCGATGCCTCTCATGATGTCCTTCCCGAGGGTCTTTTCGGACCACGTGTACAAGGTACATCGGACGAAACCTTGCCATTGAAAGACAGTGACTCCACAACAACAAAAAAACAACACAAAAAACCCACCGGGCCTCAAAGTCCGCTTAAAACGTCGCCTACAAAACCTGTGTGACGGCTGCAAGGTCCCCTCAGTCCAGTGAGTCCTGACTCCCGGCAAACCCCACAAAGCAGAACTGCCCCACGGAGGGGGTCCCAGGCCCTGGAGCAACGGAGGTTACACATTAATCTGTGACCTGCGTGGTCTGCAGCTCCGACTGTGAGGACAGTACAGGACTGGGTCGAGGTTGACCCTGTTGCACATCCCGTACCTATGAGTCAGAGTGGATTCGATGACACCAAGCAGTAAGACTCTCACGTTGTTGAAAGATTCAGCAGCCTTGAATAAGGCACTGGTTCCCCCAAACAAAAGAGATAGAGTGAGGACTGAGCCCTGGTGGCATCGTGGTTGTGCGCGGGACTGCGGCCCACTGGGACAGAGGTTCAATTCCAGCAGTGGGGCTGGGCCTCACTCATATGCATTTTTCCCCCCTTGCTAGGTGAGCACCGATCAACCCGCTCGAGTTTGTGCACCCAGTGGCATCGCCTGGGAAGGTTCTCTCTGGTCCCAATGAATTTTTTTGTGAAAGCCGTTTCTCTCTAACCTCATTTTTTGTGATGGCTGATTTAAGAGAACAGCGTCCGTTTTGAAATTTCGTTTCTTATTCTGACAAAAAAAATGCCATAGAAACTGTTGTGATATCGAACACCAGCTTACCAGGACAACGCTATGGGAAAAACTCAAGTATACCAGTGAAATTCTCGTTTCAAAAAAAGGTAAAACGTCACTTGATAGCAACTCCACTCCGGACATCCATCAACTTCCCTAACAGATGAAAATGTTGACTCATAGAGCATTTGGAGTTCATTCCACCAGGTCAAACTGTTAATCAGGCTTTCTATTTAGAGGTTCTGAAAAAGATAGGGTCACAGAGTGCAACAAAAACATTTTATTTGTGGTAGATGGGGGACTTGTTTTGCCAACACAACAGTGAGCCTGCTCACACTGCCATCTCAGTGTGCCAGTTTTTGGCAAAAACACAGCATGTCTCTCTTGCCCCACACATCTTACTCACCTGACCGCACTCCCCGGAACTTCTTTTTGTTTCCTCGAATGAAAAGGGACATGAAAGGGCAGCAATTTGTCAACATAGAAAAAACAAGGGAGGTGCTGTCAGCCATCTACACAGATGAGTTTGAAAAAATGTTTCCAAGAATGGAAATGCAGATTTGACAAATGTATTAAGCATAATGGAGAGTACTTTGAAAGTGATCCGGTTGGTTATTTTCTTTAAAAAATTAAATACATGGCTTTGAAAAAAAAATTCTGCTTGGGGGGAAGGACCCCTCGTAACTTATTTTGTTTTGGGCTAAGCCCCAGTGGCATAGTGGTTGTGCGCGGAACTGAGGTCCACTGGGATGGAGGTTCAATTCCAGCAGCGGCTCCACAGGATGAAAGGCTGGACCTCCTACTCCCACCACAGGAGGGCAGTGATGCCCAAAAAAACAAAAAAAAAAATTTATCTTGTTTTATTTTTACCCTTTCATAATTTTCTCCTAATTCATAGGGCTACATTTCTTAGTTGTCAATGAGTTTTATAGGGGTTTTTTTGTTACTCATGTGCTATATGTTTCTTTGTAGCTCACTGAGTTTTAAGTTTCTCAGTAACTCATTGGTTATATGTTTCTTTGTAACTAATTGGGAGAAATGTTTCTTTTGGCTCCTTGGACTATACATTTCTTTGTTGCTTATCGGGCTATATGTTTGTAGTTCACTGGGCTATACATTTCTGTGTGATTTCTTGGGCTATGTGTTTCTTTGTAGTTCACTGGGCTATAAGTTTCTTGGTTACTCATTCAGCTGTATGGTTCTTTGCAATCCTCTGGGCTATATGAGGCTATAAGTTTCTTTGTAACTCACTACACTATTAAGTTTCTTTGTTGATCATTGGTCTATACCTTTCTGTGGCAGTCACCTAATCTGGTGTCAATTTGAAGATTAAGAGTGTAGGGGTGGAGTCTAGCCTGTCCATCTGGAGATAGCCAGTGGAACTTCTGTGTGGGTGTGGCCTTCTGGGAATTCTGAGAGATGTGGTCATTCCTTCTTGCAGGCAGGAGACACTATCTCACTTAGTCCCTTGGAGATGCTCTACTGACAAGACACAAGGCTGACTCCCTGTGAGACACCCTGGAGGAGAAGCCACATGGACCTATTCTGATGGAACCAGACCACTGAAGCCAGAAAAGCCACGTAGAGACCCCTGCCAGCGGTGGATACTTACAATGCCACTGGATCCAAAGACTTTCTATCCACTGACCTGTGATTGTACTGCATTTGACGTCATTGCATGTGCCTCGTGAATCTGAAGACTTTATGGATTGGTATCAGACATATGGGCTGATATCAGACTTGTGTGCTTGGACTGAACTAGGTTGGGATGTCTTCTCAATGTTCAATTGCTCTTGTATATAAACTTCTTTCTTATACACATATGCATGCTTATGAATTTGTTTCTCTAGTCTACCACGACTAATACATTATGGTACCTTGAGAGGGGGTACTAGAGAAACAAACCATAAAGATGAAAAGTAGATGTTTGTTTGATTTCTGACTCATGAAAGTGTTTCTTCTTTGTTTAGCCAGAAGTCAGATATGTCCTTGCAGTTTACTGGGTTGTTTTCTAGAAACAATTTGGGAAGTTAAAGTTTTGATTATTTTGTTTGGATGCGGTCTTTGGTTATGCCTTTATGAAATGGCAAAAACGAATATTGTTAATGTATGTTTTGAGCTGACGGGGTAGAAATCCCCATTTGAATTTCTCAGAAACCATGCTGCTTAAGGAAAATGGCTGACAGGAGGGCAAAATGGCTGACAGAAAGCTTGGCTCTGGTTTGATGCCTACAGAGACCTAATCCCATATTTTTGTATAAATAGAATAGTTTAGATAAGGATTTAGATACTAAACTCAATTCTACTTTGTTTATACTGATTTCCTCTACCTATTATTATTGATATAATGGTTGGAAGAAATGATTTGGGGGTGTATAAAAATAGCTTGTAAGCCCACTTGCTTCAAACTATTAATTTGATCTTTAGATGGGTTTAAGCCATATCAAGAAATTAGTCTCTAATGAGATCAGCCCCACCCAGTGTTTTGGAGTACTCAGGATATTTGCAATCTGCCTAAGGGCCAGATTGATAGACTGAAGAAAGAGGAACTCTGGCTTTTTGGAAATCTTGAACTAGTGGTTATTTTCAGAAGCTGGAAGGAATCTGGAACCATTAAGAAAACTCCTCTCTGGGACTGAATGTTAAAGGAGACCTGTGGCAGACTGAAATGCTTGCTAGGTGACCACCTGGATCTACTCTGAGTGGAAGTGGATGACATGCAGTTGAGTTTGGTCACTGACACCCGAGGACTTGGTTCACAGGAAATAGAGAAGACGAGAGCAGGTTGACTGGTCTGAAGTTCATGATCTAGCACAAGAGGGCTAGGCTTGTTGAGAACTTGTGATGGGGCCATGGTCTAAGGCCTGGTAACCAATGGACACCCTGGTGAGGCTAAGTGAGGCAGCCCACATTGAACTGACCAGAACCCAACCAGATGAAGCTACTTGAGCCTGTGAACTGGTACGTGTTGCTGCAGACTTTATGGACAGTCTGTCCTGATTTGACTTTGCTTAAGGATGTGGACTTCACAAGGTTCCAACTGGAATGAAGGTTCTTCACATCAAAAAATATGATGGCTTCCTCAAAGCACTGGGTTGATGTAAGTGGGCAATATACAAATTAGATACCCAAAATGGGGGAATAAAGACACAAAATGGTTGACTTACAAACTCTTGTAGGTGGGGGAATATATTTTTCTAGGATTATTAGATTAAGGTATGGGTGACCTAACTGCAATTGCTTGGCATTGGTTATTTTTTTTTCTTATGCTCACTTATGGAATGTTATGTTTAAATGAGGGTGGCACGTGTTGAGTTATACGCACTTTAGCTTTTTCCTGTTATGTACGAATACGATTCTATTATTGTTTTGTTTGAAAATTACACATGGTTACAGAGTTATGTGAAAGTGTCAGATTGACAGGGGGTGGTCTGTGGCAGTCACCTAATCTGGTGTCAATTTGAAGATTAAGAGTGTAGGGGTGGAGTCTAGCCTGTCCATCTGGAGATAGCCAGTGGAACTTCTGTGTGGGTGTGGCCTTCTGGGAATTCTGAGAGATGTGGTCATTCATTCTTGAAGGTGGGAGACACTATCTCACTTAGTCCCTTGGAGATGCTCTACTGACAAGACACAAGGCTGACTCCCTGTGAGACACCCTGAAGGAGAAGCCACATGGACCTATTCTGATGGAACCAGACCACTGAAGCTAGAAAAGCCACGTAGAGACCCCTGCCAGCGGTGGATGCTTACAATGCCACTGGATCCAAAGACTTTCTGCCCACTGGCCTGGGATTGTCCTGCATTTGACATCATTGCATGTGCCTCATGAATCTGAAGAAGACTTTATAGATTGGTATCAGACATATGGGCTAATATCAGACTTGTGTGCTTGGACTGAAGTGGGTTGGGATGTTTTCTCAATGTTCCATTCCTCTTGTATATAAACCTCTTTCTTATACACACATGCGTGCTTATGAATTTGTTTCTCTAGTCTACCCAGACTAACACACTTCCTTTGTAATTACTTGAGCCATACTGGTCTATAAGGTTCTTTGTTACTCATTAGCTATACATTTCTTTGAAGTTCACTCGGCTGGATGTTTCTTTTAGCTCATTTGGCTATAAATTTCTTTGTAACTCATTAACCTATATATGTTTCCTTGTAGCTCACTGAACTACATGGTCCTTTAATACGTATTGGGCTATATGATTCTCTGTAACTCTTTATGTATTTCTTTGTAACTCATTAGACTGTGCGTTTCTTTTGTGTGACACTCCGAATCTGTTCCTTCCTTGATAACAGAATGGCTTCAGAATGGGAAAACCAAAAAGGAAAGGGAAAGAGACTCAATATGATGGACTCAATAAGGGAGGTATAGCGTCCCCAAGCTATTGCTGCTGTTGGGTGCCTCCTGTGTTGATCCTGATCCAAGGTGACCCGACAGGACAGAGCAGAATAGTCCAGAGGAGGGTTTCATGCCCACCAGTACAGCCAAAAGATGGAAAACAGAAACACACACAGACACGGACACTGACGTTCACGGCTGCATGGCCGACAAGAGCAAGAAGGGAACAGTCCACCAGTGGATAGTAAAGCTGGTTTCTACGGTGGGAGATTACACCACCATGCAAATGAATGCTGTTATGAGACACACTGCTAATCCACTGGGTGAACCTGGAGAGCACACCTCGATACTCAACCTACCAGGCACAAAAGGTTACCTACTATCTGACTCCGTTTTACAAGAACTGACCCCCCCAAAAGCAGAGAGCTCTGTGCCATGGTCTGTTTTCCCTGCTCCACGGTGGCCCCAGTCTCCCTCTGGCTGTCCTCTGTACAGAATTGGGTGGACAGGCCTTTCTGACACAGTGCCACTGAATGGATCTGAACTGCCAACCTGTAAGCTGGGAGTGAGACGCAAGCTGTCTGAGCCACCCAGGTCCTACCTGTGAGATGCCAGGAGAGGGAAACCCACAGGCAGAGAGAGGACTAGTTTCCAGGGGCTTGGGAGGGGACAAGCAGGGGGGAGGGGCTGCTCAGTGGGCATGGTGCTTTCTTTTGGGGCGCAGAGTATGTTCCAGAACCAGGCACTGGTAAAGTTTGCACAATACGATGAGTGCACTATTGCTAATCATGTGAAGCTCACCACAATGCTTCTCTCTCTCTCTCTCTCTCTCTCTCTCTCTCTCTCTCTCTCTCTCTCTCTCTCTCCTGAAGGAAAAGTCAATAAACCATGACTGTTTCAGGTCAGACCTGTCTTGCTTTGCATATCTCCTGCTATAAATATCCAATTTCTTTGCAAATCTGAAAGCCCTTAACCTTGTCACCAGCAGGGAGGTAGCCCGTGACAGAGTCCCTCGGGCCATGGGCAGTCCATAGAACGTCCCAGTGACCACATGACTGGTGCCAGCCACCAGCCCAGACCCTTGGAAGTGAGCAGCGCCCCTCTGGGCTGGCTGCCAAGGAGGCTGGGAGTCATTAAGAAATACACACACACAGACACAGGCAACAATGATGCAAAGAAACTCCTTGATAAGAAACCAGCGCCTCCATCAAAACCCTCCAGCACATGACAGCCCTAGGGCTGTTCTGACAGGGGCCCAGCACCCACAGGAAGGGGTAACAGGCTTGGCCATCTGGCACCTCCTTGTCCTGCAGGTGGAGTGTCCACAGTCATGTCCCAGGCCTGGAGTACGTGTGTGTGCGTGCATACACAGCTACTACTCAGGAGACCTCTATGTTCACAGTGGTCTAGCAAGCAAGGAAAGGCAGCCCTTCCCCTTCTGCTTCTGTTCTTGACATCATTTGTCTCAAAGTGCTCGTAAACATTCGGTCTGAGCCAGCACAGACGCCAAGCCCAGAGGGCAGGGGATACGGAGACAGAGAGAAGGTGAAAGGAAAAGGAAGAGGTAAACACACACACACACACACACACACACACACACACACACACACCACATCAACTGGCTGGGAAAGGCAGCTTCCAAGTATGGACAGAGGGGTGCTGAACTCCGAGAGTGCAGACCCCCAGAGTTGCTGACCTTCAAGGCACTGACCCCCAAGGCCCAGGCTTCCACCAATCCACTGACCCTAATGACTTACGGGCACTGCGGATGTTCCCACGTGGAAAAGACGCTCCAAATTCTGAGCAAGTGTCTAGCGACAGGACAACAGAGTCCGTGAAGCGACAGGGAGAGGAAGAGAAACCTGTCCAGCCAGTCCACTGAGCAGTTTAACTCTGGGCAGGCCGTACCACCCTCGCTCCCAACATGAGACATGGCAGCTGCCACCAAGCTGAGTCTGTCTCCCGAGACCCCCGTGTACCACAGGAGGGGTCTGCAACGCCTGGTTTTCCTGGAAGCAGATCCCCAGGCCTTTGGGTGAGCAATTGGCATGTAGAATCTTTAGAGGAGCAGACAGCCTCACCTTTCCCCTGCAGAGTGGCTGATGGATTTGAGCCGCCAACCTAGTGGTGAGCAAGCTGATGCTGAACCCACAGCACCTCTGGGGGCTCATGATCACAACGAGGCTTCACACTCCCTCAACAGATGTCTGGACAGGAGACCATGATGAGCCCGCTGGAGAATCTCTCCCCCCCCCACCCCACCTCGTGTGTCCTTTACAAAAGGCCTCTGAGTCTTTGCCTCTGCTATTCCACCCCCTGGGAACACATCCTTCCCTCTTACTCCCCCTGTTTATCACAGGGATGGACGCACTGTGGAGACACCAAGCGTGCTGCCTGATGATGTTACATTGTATCCTCGGCTGGAGACACCAAGCCTGCTGCACCCTGTGTTACATAGTATCCCGGCTGTAACCTTTCCAAAGGCTCCCGGCTCCATAGCAGTAGCAAAATGACTGTGATGAAGTCGCAACAACAATAAACTTATGGTTGGGGGTGGGGGTGGGGGGGAAGGGGTCACCACCACCTGAGGAACTGTATGAAAGGAGGCAGGGGCAACTTCTCTTCCTGGGACACTCCAACCCTGCTACCCCAAATCCAATCCAATCAGTTCCATCCCTGCCCAATTTGACCAAAGAATGGTGGCAGCCATGGAATTTTCTTTTCCAGACAGGGTTACTGTTCAGGTGCAAGGGGTGAGCGCGGGGGGCCAGATCGGGCCCCAGGGCTGATGGGTGAAGTTCTCTGATCCTCTCTGAGGCCCCCCGGGCCGGAGCCCTGCTCAGGAAGAGCTCGCTGGGGCTGTGTGTGTGTGTGGGGGGGGGGGGGCAGGGCCTCTGTGCACACACGTGACTGCCTGGTTTTCTGCATGGATTCCAGTGACTTAGCCATGCAGGAATGCCATGTATCAATATGCAGCCGCGTTATCTAGAGAACATCATGATTCCCAGGTGCCCCAGCGACACAAGCGCCTGGGACCCACGGGGCCGGATGATTCACGTGGCTGGATTGGGGGGGTGGGGGAGAGGGTTGCTGCCTTGTGACATCCCCTGAAGGTTGCCTTGAAAGGCTAATTCACTCGCTTGCCTTTTCTCAGCCAAACACAGAGCTCCTGAGACCCAGGGAGGCATTCTACCCGCAGTACCAGCCAGGGCGCGTGCCGGGCTGAGGCCAGAACGTGTCCCACTTCCCCTGAAAACAGCCTCTCTGTGTCCCGGAGCCTCCTCTCTGTCTTTGTCAGACCCGAGACCAAGAACCAGACCGAAAACCAAGCCAAAGCCCTGCAGCCAGGGAATGGACTCCCCCCACGGGGCATGGGGGCACTATTCCAGGGGATCTCTTGGTGGGATCGTTAGGGAATCAGATTAACAGGTCTTTCTTCTGTCGTGTTTGCTGGCCAGGCTCGAATCCCCAACCATCAGGTTAACAGTCAAGCCCAGACCCTGTGCCTGGGGCCTCAAAGGCGACCAATATCATTAGGCTATCGAGGGGACTTCAAAATGGGGCGGAGTTGCACATACGTCTAAAATTCCGGTTTCCAAGCAAACCCTGAAAGAGTAATCAGCTCATCACTGTCAAGTAAAACCTGACACCCAGGGACCCTGAGGCATAGAACGGGTCTCCCCCTCTCATTGCCCCCCTCCCCGGTTTCTGCGGCTATAAAACTCCAAGATGGCACCTCTGTGCCACAGAATGACTCGTGCGTTCACACTGCTGGCTTGTCCCTCAGTGGTCAGTGCATCCAGCGGATACCAGCGGTACCAGCGGAACCCCTTCAGTCCACACAAGCCAGCACCAAGCCCACTGCCACCAAGTCACTGCCGGCCTCTGAGACTGCCAGCCTTCACGGCAGCAGACCACCTCCTCTTGCTCTTGAAGAGCACCTGGCAGGTTCGAACTCCCCACCTTGCCGTCGGCAGCACAGCGGCCAAACCCATAGCACCAGGGCTTCCAGAGACCTGATCACGGCTCTCTCTCTGGCTGCAACATGACTGTCCGGGGGACAGGCGGCGGGACAGGGAGGGGGCACTGGGCCGACCGGGCAGGCCCGGGATACTTCCCGACAGGAACAAGTCTTCAAGGCCGAGGATTGCTGTGGATCCTGGAAGGAGCCTTTGGGCGGAGGCAAGGGGAGCCGAGCAGTAGCAGAGGTTTCTGGGAGCAGAATCCTCCCCTTCCACATGGGAGGCCCTGTAGCAGGGAGGGGGAGGGACAGTGTACCTCATGCACAAGCCCCACCCTTTCTCTCCAGGCCAGTTCTGTGTCGCTAGGACACCAAACAGGCTTCAGGGACCCTTCCGGATGAAGGCGAGGAAGAATGGCCTGGTGACCGACTCCCAAAGCACAGCCCATGAAAACCCCGAGGGTCCCCGGAGCTGTTCTTCTGCTGAGTGACCTGTAGACCTCTCTGTCAGAAACGGAGCATGCACCACTGGCCCCAATCTGCCTGGGACCTTCGACGGAGGGCCAGCGAGGAGTGCACACGCCCGAGAGGCTGGCATTGACCGTCATGTCCCGACAGCTGCCACCAGGACGCCGGGCCCACACCTGAGCAACCCCAGAAGCCGCTGAGATCACCAGCACACGTCAGGGACCTACCCCCCTACCCCCACCTCACTCCAGCAGGTGCCAGTGCCAGCACCCACACTCACGTGGCCACACCTCCCCCACCCCCCTGTCCGCCCATGTGATGTGACTCCCAGCCCTGGAAAAACAAGCATGCGTCCCTAAGAGCCAGAGATAAGGGTGGCCAGCCCGGACTCCATGCCCCACCCATTCTTCTGCGGAAAACAGACCCCAAGACGTGGCTCCATGCATATGTCTGGAAGGCTGTGCCTGGCAAGTCATGCCACTGAACAGAGGCAGCGGCAGACTCAGAAAAGAGTTTCCATTTCCCCTGCACCACCAGCCACCCCCCCCCCCCCACCGAGTGCAGAACAAGACAGCACCCTGAAAAGGGGCATTTTGAAAAATCATTAAATCACCTGCCATCAGGTGGTACTGTCACCGTCACCAAGGCTTCCAAAAGTCGATCAGCACCCCCACACAGAAACTGGGTATCCCCGAAGCAAGAGCACCCCCATGCATGACCCCCGGCATGAGGCCCCCGACTGTCCATGTCCCCAGGGTCAGGCAGCCTATGCCCTTGTGTGCCTGGCTCATTTCACCAGGCGGCAAGATTCCTAGGATCTTGGGGGAAGGGGGGTGAGCACAGAGCTCTCTCTCTCTCTCTCTCTCTCTCTCTCTCTCTCTCTCTCTCACACACACACACACACACACACACACACACACACAAGCTGAAGGATGGGCAGACAGACAGAGGGACCTGCTGAGGGGCCCAAGGCCCTTCTCTCTGCTTGGGGGGTTATCTGCATGCCCCGCCCTGCTTTGAGGTCCCCACCCCCGAGTGCAGCGGCTGGCAGTTTGTATGGTAATTCTGCGTCTGACGTCTTGAGCCACTGCCAAAGTGTCTTCCACGGTGGCTGCCCCAGTTCACAATTCCCACCAACCGCAGCTTCCAACTTCTCTGCATCCTTGCCAACGCTTGTTATGCATTATCTCTTTCTCTGATCAGAGCCACCCGGGGTGGGGGGAGGAGGCCTGACAGGTTTCATTCGGCTGAGCTTCCAGACATCAGCAGATGTGGCAACCCGCTTCTCCAAAGACTCGCCAAAGGCCAAAGAAGACCCTGCGGAGCTGAGGGCCACAGAGCACGATCCCGGGCCATGTTGAGGGCCCAGCGCCGAGACTGCCAGGGCCCCAAAGGATGCAAGGCCCATGTCTGACTCCAGCAGACCCCACCAGGTGCCTCCATGGTCCGTCCTGCTCGTGTCCCTCTGACAGGGCCCCCTGGGTCTCTGCTGAGGTCCAGCCCTGTACACTGGCCACAACGGCATTCAGATAACACTCACTCACAGAGAATGGGGGTTTAGTTAGTAGGTTATCACAAGTCAGGATCAGCCACAGGAAGGTTCATCTACATATATACATGCATGCACACATGCATGTATACACACATGTACATGTATGTATGTGTGTATATATGGTGTCCTAGTGGTGAGTGCTTATGCACTGGGCTGCTAATCACAGGGTCGGTTGTTTGAAACCACCAGCTGCTCTGAAGGAGAAAGACAGGGCTTTCTACTCCCGTAAAGAGCTACCTACAATCTTAGAAACCCCCAGGGATAGTTCTCCTCTGTCGTGTAGGGCCACTGTGCATTGGAATCAAACTGGACAGTGTGTTTATGTATCTGTGCTTGTGTATGTGTACACGTCAGAAGACTGGACAGAAAGGACCTTTCTAAGCATATAAATAGAGGCCAAATCTATGATCACAGAGTCCTCCCCGACTCACGGCTGCGAGGAAAAGCATCCTTTGGGTGATCTCAGCTGGAGCCCTTGCGGCCGGAAGATAGCCTGGCCTTTCCTGCGCAGCCCTGAAGGGGAGGCTCAACTGCTGGCCTTGAGGTTGGCAGGCCAGTGAAGGCCCCGGAGCCCCTCAACCGAGGGTCCCGAAAACAGCCTTGGCAACACTGCTGTCAACAACATCAACGGGTGGCAAAGAAGACAGGAAGTGAGCGCTCAAATGGCAAATACACATCCCCACCCCTCCCACAGGTTGGCATCAGTGGGGCCCAAGCAGCGGTGACCAGGAACACCTGACATGCCCCCCCCCCCACCTCCCTCCCAACCCTCCAGTTCCCCAGCAAGTCAGAGAAGAGCTGGCCCAGGTGCTCCTGCTCAGAGAGCACCCCCTCCCTCGGGCAGCATTTCCGGAAGGCCTGTGTAGCAATCAGAATCAAGTGCCTTTGACCCAGAAAGTGCGCCCAGAAGCCAACGCTGGAGAGCACTCAGCCCTCGCCTCGCTGGCACGAGGGATGGACGAGGCGGCAAACAGGCCGTGCTCACAGACACCCACGCGCCCACTCCACCAGCACCCCCCCCCCGGCACCTCCCACGCAACAGTAGCCAGTGGCTGTTTTCGGTTGGTTGGGCTGTGTGCACGGGCGGATCCTTTCCCAGATGGCTCCAAAGAGCCACTGTGCTTCTCTCTGATGAGAAACCAACCAACCTGACTCTCGTTTTTTTTAAGCGGAGAACATTCAGTCCCCGACATCTTGATCCCCAGGAAGAGGGGCGTCAGATCCTCTATCTAGCACACAGCCCACAGACACAACCCGGCCCCTGGCTTGTTGCTGTCAATAAAGTTTTATTGAAACCCAGCTGGGCCCCTTTGGTTTACAGGCTGCAACAGTGGCAGAATGAAGTCACTATGCCACAGATCAGATGCTCCTCAAACCCCGCCACCCCCCACCATCTAAAGTATGGACTCTCTGTGCCTTTGTGGATACGGCCACATTTTTCAGACCATAAGATGTACCTGACTATACGACTAAAGTGACCAGATGTGCCGCTTTTTAACAATTTAACAATGTCCCGCGGCATTTTAAAATTAAAATAAATATGTTACAATACTATTTTTGCGCTCTATGGAAATTTCTGTTGCTTCATAAAGACCAAATTTTTAATCAAGAACCGCCCGCCCCCAGACAATGGTGTCCCGCTTAAAATCTGGTCACTTTACGTAAGACACACCCAGGTTTTAGAGCAGGAAAACAAGAAACAAATATTCTGAACCAAATAGTACCAGTATACTAAAACGTTCTGGGGTACCGCACCTTTGGTCCATAAGATGCATCCTCATTTTTCCCCCACTTTGGGGGAGGGTGCATCTTACGGTTCGACAAAAGTGTGGGGGGGGGGGGAATGAGGGTGCATCTTACCGTCAGAAAAGTACGGTACTTACCACACCCTGGTCTAGGGCGAGTGATTCTATCTGGAGTCACTCACATGCCCCTGAACCTAGGGGCTCCCTGGCCCTCCCCCAGCCCCACCGCCACCGCCACCGGCCTTACCTTTCTGGCAGTGGCTGTGGGTCCAGCACCGCTCGATGAACTGCCCGTTGATGACGGTGGCCGGGCAGTTGCTCTTGCCCTTGGCATTGACCGGGCAGATGTCCCCGCATTCCTCATTGTCATTTTTGTTCAGCAGGATGTAGTTGTCCTCCACAGAGTCCAGGATGCGGGACCAGTCGATGGTGGCCAGGTAGCAGAGTTCGTTGTTCTTCTCGATGCGCACGGAGCCCCGGGTGATGTTCATGAGGCTGTGCAGGCCCAGCTCCTTCAGGTGCACCATCTCGAAGACGACCAGCGCGTAGTTGAAGAAGAGGCGTGAACCCCGGATGACCGTCAGGTTGGGGAACAAGTCCTTGAGGCTCTCCAGCCCGTAGACGCGGAAGAGTAGCAGGTAGTCGGTGATCATGATGAGTTTGGGGAAACTGAGGTCACGGAAATCCTCGGGCCTCGTCTTAAACATCAGCAGGATCTGCAGATGTCCCTCGATGACGGAGCAGTTCTCCAGCTCGTGGAGTCTGGTCAGGTTGTTACGAATATCCATGCCGGGACAGACTGCGGGGGGAAATGAGACAGGTGATCAGATGGGGCCACTAAGACAACAACTTATATCGCACCTGGTTGAGTAGCAACTGGGGACTCTTAAAAGCGGAAGGAAGCAGAATGATAGAAGTGAAGGATTCAAGGAAACAAACACCTGGTCTAAGGAGGGCTCTGGAAACCTTAGCCTCCGTTTGCTTGAGATCAGAAGGGACTAGATGGTGTCCCGCTACCACTCTCAACCCGACCCGTTCTGGTCAGGACAGGGCCACCATAGGAGGTCCTGGAAAGCGTGAGGCGAGATGTGGATCAAAGCTGACATCATAAAGAAGGCCGGATTGACAGGTCTGGCAGAGACTGGAAGAACCCTTCACACTTGAACCTTGGCCCTCCCTCCTTAAGGATCACCTTTCCGGCGACAGACCTAGAAAGTGAATGAAGACACCCTTGAGGAATGTGCTCCTCAGAGTTATAGCAACCAGATGGGGCCCAAAGGGCAGCCCGTGCCCTGAAAACCAAACCGAGGTGGCAGGAAGGGTCGGGAAGGGAGGAGGAGGGGCATCGGGAACCCGAGGAGGAAGTGGTCCAAGTGCTGTGACATCAAGAAGTCACGACACGAGCTGTCCGTCAACCGTTGACTGGGGAAACCAACGTACTTGGTCACCACTCACCCAAATCACAGTCAATGGTTCTGCAGGAAACAAAATGAATAGGAGCCTTTTAATGAGTACCAGCCTGCCTTGCCGCCTGAGGCCTCTGCCCCTGGCACCCATGGTGAGGTCCTGGCCTGCCCACTGGAGGTGCCTCAGAAGAAAGGCCTGGAGGTTGCTTTCCAGAACACCAGCCCCCATGACCTGGACAGAAGCAGAGCCCTGAGTTTTCCTCCGGGGAGCCACTGGGGGGGAGGGGGGGGTCCCAACTGCCAGTCTTCCAGGCGGCGGCCAAGTGGGGCGTGCCACTGGGGCTCCTGGTAAGAAATGCAGGAACCCCCACACACACCCACCCCCATAAAGAAGGGCCTGGTGAGCTACTTCTGAAACCAGCCATGGCCAATGCCCACCCAGCCTCACCCCAACACTGGGGCACAGGCAGCACCAGGTGTGTGGGAGAGGGCGCCTGAAGATACCTGGCTTTGTTTTCTATTGTTTGGGGGATGTTTTTTGGGGTGTGCAGTGTCTTGACATTCTGAAGAACAGGGAGCCTCTGTCCCCACTTGGTGCTTAAGTGTTTTGTGCCCAGCGGCCAGGAAGGCTCTCTGGCAGCACCTGTGTGGGGCCTGGACGTTGTTACCAATCGCCTGTGGAACAGCATCAACTCTGATGCCACTGAGATTAGGGGGTCCCGTGGGAGGTTGGGCAACCAGCAGATGCAGAGGAGAAAGGGGAGTCGCCTGGCCGTGGGGAAGCGCTCCCGGAAACGCTTTATGGGGATCGAGGTGCCTGCTTCCCAAGTGGGCCAAGGAGCGCTTCAAACACTTGTTTTGTCAGCTTCCTGAGCCAGACCGCCCTCCTGGCCTGCAGTCAAGTCCTAATTACCTTTTACCTGGGTGTGCCCTGCTGTGCCGTGCTGAGGGCCTCCCAGCCCGCCTGCTCTCCCTGGGGAAACTGCCTGCATGCCCATTCTTCCTAAAACGCTGCCCCTGCCCAGGATCCAACACCCTCGATGGGTCCCACTGGACCCACACTTCCCACAAACAGCCTCAAAGGTTCTGCCCCTCTGTTAGGCCCCAGCCCTGGACCACGAGGACACGCCAGGCTAGACGGGCTGCCCACTCTCTCACACAGCAAGGCTCTGTGCCCTCCCCTAAAAACAGCCCAAGAGGAAGAACAGATGACGTGAAGCGGAGATCTCCACCTCCCCCCCCCCCGCCCCCAGCAAGACTGAGTGCATAGTGTGTACAGGTCTGGGGTACGATGATTCCTTCTCTGGGTCAACTTGGCTGAGCGATGGATCCCAATGGTTTGGCCAAACCCTAGTCTGGGTGCTATTCTGTGAAGTGGTGTAGTATGATGTAATCACCTTCCATAACATAACGTAATCACCCTCCATAACATAATGCAATCATCACCTTCCAGAATGTAATGTGACCACCTTCCGGAACATAACGTAGCCCCGCTCTATAATGTAATCTCATATAGTATAAGTTCATCACTTTCCATAGAGCCACTCAATCACCAGGAAGGGGAGGTCCCAGAGTTGTGTGGTCTGCCTTCAGACTGTAAATACACAAGAACCCATAGGAACCTCCACCAGTCAGTCACCTGATCTGCAGAGTGTGGATTTCCCAGCCCTTACAACTGTCTGTCTAATTCCTGGAAGTAAATTTCTCTCTTCTTCACTCCGTCCCTCTATACACACACACACACACACACACACACATACACCCCAAGGGGCTTCGAAACTTCAGAATGCTGGTTGGAAAGATGAAATCGAAAGAAAATGTGATTTTTCCACCCACTCCTCAGAGTCTGTGTGTCCATTTATCTCACCATTCCTAACACTAATGCACTCAGGACCCACGGGACACGCAAGGCCCACCTACACACTCCTCCTCAGTTGTCGGGAGGGGACCTGTGTGACTGTCTGAAAGTGAAGGAGCAGGTGGGGCCCAAAGTCTGTGCAGGATATGAGGTGAGGGGACGCATCCTGGAGGTCGGTTTTGCAAACCTTTTGCCACTGATATATGGTGTGCTCTCGCTTGTGGGAAGCACTGAGAAGCAGGGAATGTACAGAGAG
The DNA here is from genome assembly GCA_004026705.1 of Nesogale talazaci. Lineage (NCBI taxonomy): Eukaryota > Metazoa > Chordata > Mammalia > Afrosoricida > Tenrecidae > Nesogale > Nesogale talazaci. Next base: position 68,736 of record PVJH01003470.1, read on the forward strand.
CTGAGATTACGAGAGGCAGGAGCCTCCCAAACGTGTGTGAAGCATTCAGCTGCTCACCACCCAGAGAGACACACGGAAGAAAGGCCTGGTGATCTGCTTCTGAGAAGCCAGCCTCTGAAAAGCCCGTTCAAGAGCACCCGGTGAGGTGAGGTGAGGTGAGGCGAGGCGGTGTCTACCTCCATCTCTTCCTGGATCTCAAGCACTGGAAGTGCGGTCAGTGCCACAGAAGGTGAGAGCCTGCAACTTTGGCTCATTGTGCGGCCCACTGGGCGAGGCAGACCTCATCAGGCTGGGTTCCCTGGTGCGTGCTTGATTTCTCATGGAGAAGCCAGCAGCGGCCACACACCCAGTGGTGCCGTGGAAGAAATGCCTGGCAATGATCTGCTTCTGTGCAGATGATGGCAGCAGGACCCCAGGGAACCGCTCTGCCCTGCAGCTCCCCCCCGCCTGCCCCGCACCAGGGGTGCGACGTAGAATCACACAACACACATAGACTACACACACACTTCCCACAGGACCCACACACCATACGCATGACACCCACGAGGCACTCACACATACACCATGCACCTAGGGCTGAGTCCCGGTGGCATAGTGGTTACGCACAGGACTGCAGCCCACTGGGATGGAGGTTCAATTCCAGCAGCGGCTCCACAGGAGCAAAGGCTGGGCTTCCTCCTTCCACCACCACAGGGCAGTGATGCCCCCCCCCAAAAAAAAAGAATTCACTGACATTGAAGCGCTCACCCCCACCCCCTGTGGGTTTCTGAGACTGTCACTGTTTATGGGAATAGAAGGCCCCATCTTTCTTCAGCACCACAGACATACACCACACACACCATACACGCACACGCCACATACATACACATGTGTCATGTGTGCATACATAACACACATTCACTAGAAAGCAGGGGAAGAGGGAGCTTGAGTGTCCGCACATATACACCAGATTCACCACGCACACATACCTGTACCGCACACACCACATACACACAAACACCCACGTCCATCAGAACCCACATCAGATCTAAACATGTCTTCAAGATGAACCCATCGTTGTCCATCGCATAGCTGCAAGCCCAGATGGCAAGCCCCCACTCTACCCTCTGAATCAGCTGCACCCAGGGAACTTCAGGCCCCGGTGACCCTCCAGTAGTCCTCTCCACGCTGCCCTTCCGAAGATGATCACCGAGCCTTTCTTCCAAGGCACCTGTGAACGGACTCGAACCTCCCGCCTCCACCGCGCCGGCCCACCATGCCACCCATGGACTCATTCACCTCCCTGCCCATGACACCCACCCCCACGGAGCCCATCCCGACTCACGGCGCCCTGACGGGAGAGCATAGTTCTGCCCTCCCGAGTTCCTGGGGCTGCCCGTCTCTACAGACACAGACTCCCTGGAGGAGACGTTTTCAAAGACAGATCATCGTTTGGAGGAGGATACGGAGAAATTAGACTCCTCATAAATTAATGGCAACCTAACTCAGCCCTCTCGAGCCCTGGGGACGCACTGGGCTGCGATCCACATGGCCAGTGGTGAGAAACCCCCGGGGGAGAAAGGTGGGGCTTTCTACTCCCCTGAAGAGTTCCTCTGGGAAACAGTGACAGTCCCACCCTGCCCAACAGATGCACTCTGACTTGGCAGCCACTCCAAGGCGCTGCGTGAGTGAGTGGGTTTTGTTTTGTTTTTTAACCGAACGCACGGCCATCAAGTCCATAGGGACCTCGCATAGGGTTTTCTGAAGCTGTAACCCATTATGGGAGCAGATGGCTTCCATTTCCTCTCACAGAGTGGCTGATGGGTTTGAACCTCCCCCCTTGCAGTCCGCAGTCCCTGACAGAGTCACCAGGATTCCTTAGGTAAAATGGTGCGACCCGCTTTGAAAACTCTCTTGGCAGTTCCTCCCCTGGTCACGCATCACATTTACCGTCGTGTCTGATGCTAGGACGTCGCGTCCGACTCACAGCGACACCGTGGGAGACACAGAGTGGAACTGCCCCGTGGGGCGACAAAGGCTTTCATCTCTTTCATCTTCCCCCAACAGTTTTACTGGCATGTAACTCACATGTCATAGGCTCCGGGAGCTCAATCCCATCAAGAAGAGGTGTCCAATCATCCCGGCGGGTTTGAGAACTTCATCTTCACTTTTGTTCTCATTGTGCTTAGCTCCCCATTTCCCAACCGCCCCTGCCATACCCCCCAAGGAACCATGAATCCTGCTACTGTCTCCACAGATTCGCCTCTCTTGGAGTTCAAAAAAAAGGAAAACATTAAAAAAATAAAAGAACAACAAAGTAAAAGAGAGGAAAACGTCAACGGAAATGAAAGCAGGCTATAGTAAAGCGTTGGCGTAGGGGAACAGGGGAGGGGTTGGAGGAACCGACACCAGGGGCTCGGGGGAGAATGATGACGGCAGGGGGCGTGCGAAGGTGCTTGCCACCGTATGTTTATTTATGTATTGGAAAAACGATGTACGGGCCCCTAATAAAATGATTTTTAATTAAAGGAAAATTAATGGTATTTCACAGTACCATAGCGGGGAGCAAATGATAGGGTGCTACACATGAGTCTAACTCCTCTGTGGCAATCCGCTTCATAAGGCACGCTGCGTTTTAGCAAGGCCATTTCCATCCCGGGCCCAACGTCAGAGGGTGCAAGCCTCAAAGGCTTAATCCATGTTTATTTCCCTTTCACTTTTCTTTGGCTTATTACAGAAATGCTTTAAAATGGTTCAAAAGCGAGATCAAAGGATAAGATATTTTACATCTACCACGGTCAACTTTCCTATGGTCTCTGTCTGACAACAGAGTTGTTCACATCCCTCAACGATGATTAACTATGATCACGAGAGTCTTCATCCACCTGTGGACCCTGGAATTGGATTTGGGGCTTCCGTAGCCTTTTTGTCATCCACACCATTCTGCAAACCAGGCGTTCACAATGTACGCTCTGATACTACTCCCTCATTCAGATTTGGATTATTTTATTTACAACCCTCGGATCACACAGACTGGTGTGCTTCTTCCACGTGGACTTCGTTGATGCCTCACTCAGGTGGCTGTTTGTTTGAAGACAGGCCTGGAAGACTCCAGACACAATTCTTTCTCATAGCCGGGCTTCTTCACAGCACTTTGTGGTAGCACCCATGTCTTCAGGGATCTCTTCATGAGCGAGAGCATCCATCCGGGCCACGTCACCAGAACTCATCGTTCTTAGACAGGGGCTGGAACTCAGTGAGCCCCAAATCCATTCACACCTAGTTCAGCTTAGAGACATTATTGCCATTTTAAGTAAAAGAACATTATCAATCATCCCTCTAGATCATCACTTCCTCTGCCGTCGGGTCGATGCTGATTCTTCTCGACCCTTCAGGGCAGGGCTTAACAGCCCCTTGGGAGTCTCTGAGCCTGAAATCTTCACAGGCTGTGGTGAGGTGGGGCTGCCATTCTATGAAGCACCCATAGAGGCCAGGGCACAGGGACAGAAAGACAGGACTGAGTGGTTGCTGAGGGGATGTACAGGGGTGGGTCCTAGACCACAGGCTGCTTTTGAACACGATGGAAACACTTTCCTGGGGGTGCCTGGCTCCGTGATGGCACTGAAAGGCACACGAGTGCACACATCAGATGGGTGTCTGGCTGCCAACTGCAAGGTCAGCATTTTGAACCCACCAGCCGGTCTACAGAAGAAAGATGAGGCTATCTACTCCCGCGCAGAGTTACAGTTTTATCCCAGGATGACTGTACACGAGTTATGTTAATGCCCTCCTTGCTTCATTGTTATGCATTTCTCTAGTAGGCCTGGTTCTGTCAGTGTCAATGACTACCACCAACTGCGTTTTGCCGTATCACCAACCCCTGTTGTTTGTGTAAATAGTGCCCCAGTAACTTCAGTGTTTAAACTGTCCACATCAATAATTCACGTATTGCGGTTCAGGGCCAGCCTATAGTTGTATAATCTCCTGTTAGTGACTGTGTTTTTTAAATTCTATTTAAACTAATGACATTATCCGGCGAATTACTTATACCCCAGGGAGATGACTGAAAATGTTCTCTAACATAAAGTGACGGAAGTCCCTAAGGTGAACCAGAGCCATAGGTATATGAAGGGATTCAAGGCTTGCCCTTGATCTTGCCCCAACCCAAGAACAAGATCTTAACTGCTTGATACTTATGCTCACGAAGGGATCCCTGAAGACACAGATGTGATAACAAAGTGTGGTCAAGAAAGTAGATGGTGCCCGGATATCAGAAAGACTCGTGTTTGAAATCTTAAAAACATGTGTCTTCAAATAGGCAGCCATCGAAGAGAGGCATCAACCAATTCCTCATGGAAGCAGTACACCAGCCTGTGTGATCCAAGGATTGTAGTTACATCTTCCACATCTAAAGGAAGGAATAGCATCAGAGATCAAATGATGTGCACTGGGTTTGCAGATGACAGTGGAGGACAGTGGAAGACCAAAAGCCATCGGCAGGGTCCACACATAGATTAAGTCCCTTGTGAATCCCCTCTAAGCAGAGTCAAGGGATACGAATAGCCTTGTTGTGTTAGTCTGGGTAGACTCGAGAAACAAAGTCACGGAGACCCTCGTATGAATGTAAGGGAGAGGCTTATATACAAGGGCACATGAACATTGAGAAAACATCCCGGCCCAGTCTATCCCAGCCACATCAAGTCCCTAAGTCCAATATAAGACCCCACAAGTCCGATACCAATCTATAAAGTCCTCTACAGACTCAAAAAAAAATACATGCAATGATGCCAAAGCCAGTGAGTAGAAAGTCTTTGGACCAGCGGTATTGTGAACATCTTCATGTTGACAATGATCTCTCTGTGGCTGCTCCATCTGTCCGGGCTGTGTCAGGAGAAGTCCATGTAGCTTCTCCTCAGGGAGGTCTCCGAGGAAGTCAGCCTTATCAGGTGAGAATGTCTAAGGGTGTGAACAGAGTATCTCACCTCCCAGGAGGAAATACCAGATTTTCGAGAATGCTCAGGAGAAGGCCATGCCCACACAGAGGCCTCATTGCCTATGACCTGATTGACAGGCTAGACTCCACCCCTACACTCTTTATCCTTAAATTGACAATTATATAACCACGACGCGTGTCATGAGAGAGAGCATTGTGCAGATTATTAGATAGAAAACTCACTGACCTTGGGATAATGCTAACTCATAGAGACCCCCTGTGGGTTTTCCAGATTGGAACTGTTTACAGAAATAGGAAAGCCCAGGCTTTCTCCCACATAGCAAACATAGTCCGGTTAAAATTAATATCCTATTTGACCTCCCTTTTGATCCATTAAAAGTTGTTTCATTTAATTAAAAAGAAAATGAAGGGAAAATACACATGGAGTAAGAATTCCCTCTTAGCGATCACAGACCAGGGGTGTAAACAGGTTTGCTACCATGCAGACTTCCTTGAAGAGAGGATTATGGCAGAGGTAGTTCAGTTAAAAGCTAACATCTTATCAGGTGGTCTCCCTTTGGGTTCATGTTTAAATTGTTCTACTTTGAATATTTTCTGCTGTCTTTTCTGTTGAGAGTTCTTTTATCTTGTTATTGTTGCTAGCTTTTTGTTTGCTTTCTTTTTTGCATGTTATTTTGGTAGATGGAATCCAGGGTGGGTTCCCGTCTCTACAGAGACAGTAATTGGATTAGTGGCTTCTTTGGGATATGGCAGGTTGAGGGGAAACGAAGAACTAATACCCAAGAGTCCAAGAAAAAATAAAAAAAATGTTTGAGAACTGATCATGGTCATAATTGTACAAGTCTTCTTGACACGACTGAGCGACTGAATTGTATGATATCTGAACTCTGTGCCAATTTTTTATTTTTTATTAAAAAGGGGGGGGAGGATTTCAGTCTGAGAAGCCCACAGGGCACTCCTACCCTGTCCCTTGGAGGCACCATGGGTTGAAATGGACTGGCTGGCAGTGAATTTGAAATCTGTTACTTAAAAAAAAAAAAAAAAGATTAAAGGTCTGTAATTATAGAGGACAATAAAGAATAGCTTCCAAAAAAAACAATCTCTAAAGAGTCTAGCTCTTAACTCATTAAAGCTGTATGGGACCTTTATTAGTCTGAGACAATAGAACAATTACCTACCAGGACCGAGGGGGACAAAAACAGATGTGGAGACTTGGGCTCGCTTCTCAGGCTTCTGGTGAGAGCATTAACAAGCGCCTAATGAGGTGCTTGAGGGCTAATCCGTGCACAGGAATTAGAGGGGCGGCTCTTTTTTTCTGATGCCGTCTCAGGTAGCCCCGGAGAACCAGCGATGGCACGGTGGGCTGCCGTCCCCGTGGTCGGCAGTTCCAACCATGGGCAGCTCCTGAGGAGAAAGGCTGGGCTCTTAACTCCCGTCACCAAGGATAGCCTGGGAAACCCACCAGGGTGTTGCGAGGCGCCAGCATCGACTCCATGGCGGTTGAGTTTGGTTGGGTGTTTCGTTCTTCGTTTCCTGGATCGCGCAGCCTTCGCGGCATCGAGATGATGTGATGGGCAGCGATCCGCGCAAGGTCGGCGGTTGGAGAGCACCAGCTGCTCCTTGGGAAAAAGAGCGGCCTTTCTATTCCCATGAACACTGACAGGCTTGGAAACTGACAGGCACAAGGCTAGCCTGTCCTCTAGAGTCACTGTGGTCCACATGGGCTTGTCAAGAGCAGTGAGTTTGGGTTTTTTTGAGTTGGTTGTGCCAAGGAGTCCCACGGGTGCCCTGGGCGAAGCACTGGTTACAAACCAAAAGGCTGGTGGTACAAATCCAAGGGCAGAGAGAAAGAGGCTGGGAAACCCTATGGGGCAGTTCTGCTGTGTCACACAGGGCTGCTATGACCACGGAGGACAACAGGCTTGGATTTGGGGGGGGCTATATGTAAAGGCAGGGCCCTTGACGCATCACTGACAGACAGTAGGCTTGAGCCACCAGAGAAAGGCGTGGAGATCCACCAACTTGTGTCGATCAGTGTAGAACAGGACTGCCCACCGCAGTGTGCCCACCGCACACAAGGGGGATGCTTCATTCTCGCTGCCTTGAAAGCCTTGGGGAGCAGCTGGACTCTGGCGGGCGAGTTTGCTTGGAGTTAGAATCAACTTGGCCGCAGCTGGTTTGAGTTTGGGTTTGAGGGGATGAGATGCAGCCATCAAGAAGAATCAGGGAAGCGCCTTGCATGTGAGGCAGAAACATCTCCAGGAGCTGAGGTACAACGGAACACCTCATTGAGGTCAGCGTTCTGAGCTTGGAAATTTGGGGCCATAGCTTCATGAGTCTATCCAGGCAAATGGCCTGGTATTGTGTATCAACGGTCTCTTCTTCACATCTGTAAGGTGAGCAGTACCCGGGGCGTGAAAAGTTTATCAGTGGCCATTCTGCACACAGCAATCGCTCTCTATATGCCTGAAGCAGTGCAGGAGAAAGCAGACTCTGAAATCCAGGAAGGAATTGAGTCGACAAGGGAATTGCTTCTGGAAGTACAGAACTGTCTCCTTTGAGATCAGGAGAAGTAGATGGTGCCCAGCTACCATGCCAGAACCTTTTAATTGCCCAGCATTAAGTCTGGTATCAATCCTCATTAAAAGGAGGAAAATTGTGGAATGTGATTTCAAACTCAACACAGAAAACTGGATCCATTGAGACCGGAAAGAGCTTCCAAATCCACCTTTAAACCTTGAACCAAAACGACTCCTCATGCTACCGTTAAATTAAACAAGTTTGGATCAGTTAAAAAGGGATACTTGCTTGCCTCGAGCATTCTGCATTTAAAGCGAATCAGCTTTGTGCGTGCAGACTGGAAAAGGCGAAACTAAGGCCCAGATGAGAACTCTCAAGGGACGAGAGTCTAAAGTGAAGGTGGCAAAAAGAGGCAGAGTGATGTATGCCACCAGCATCACTGCACTCTTCCTAGACAGATTGTGAATGCATGCACCCGGGGTTGGCTGAAATCCTCAGAAATCCTTCGGAACCATTCTGCCCTCTCCTTCAGACTATCAAGTTGGGGTGATTTCTAATGATAGTCCGTCCATTTCTGAAGTCTTGATTTGGGGCTCGTGCTTTTAGGACAGCTTAACTTTCTCTGTGCACTACTGTCTACTCTTGCTCGCACGCTACCTCCTGACAGGGTGGAATGTCCCTGGTTCTTTTGGGTACAGTGACTCTGTATTCTTCCCGTCTTCTCTTGAGGATTCCTGCATCAGTGAAGACGTTGCCTATAGAATACTTCAATCACTGCAACTCTTATCCCCTCCCCACCCACCCCCCGCCTTGAGTTCTTTCATTCTGAGATAGGTGCAGGGTCGACTTCCTGTTTAGCTTCCCAGTTCTAAGTCTCCGCACATTGCATTCTGTTTTACTTTGCTTCCTGGAGCAGCCCTTTGCCATATTCTGTTCAGCTCTCCGACGTCAATCTTTCTTCCATCGGCTTGAGCGACTCTACATGTCAGAGGCAGTTTCAGAGTCTCCTCTGACCTCCGCGCCGCTCTTCTCTGTCGCCTGTGTTCTTAATGACGTGTTCTACTTCTTCCTGTGGGATGTTCTGGCGGCCACGCTCACCATCTATCAGGTTTTCCATCACTGGCATGTCATGCATCCCATCTCTTCTAGATGTTCTCAGAATAAACTTTCGATATACTCAAAACATGCTTATGAGAACCAAAATATGACCTCAAGTCTATCCCCCCTGAATTTTACAAACACCTCAAGAATAAATTGGACGCACTGAACAGGGATGACAGGAGGCCTGATGCACTATGGGAGGCCACCGAGGACATGAAGACTACATGGAGCACATCACAAAGGGTCCCTAAAACAGACAAAGGAAGAAAAGACCGAATGGATATCACAGAGACTCTGAAGCTAGCTCTTCATCATAAAGCGGTGACAGCAAATGGAAGAAGTGATACAAGCCAGAGAGCGGAGTAGAACATTGTAAAGGGAAGCTCGAGAAGACAAGGTCAAATACGACCCTAATGAAATGTGCAAAGATCTAGAATTAGAAAATCAAAAGCCAAGAGCACACTCGGCATGTCTGGCACTGAAAGAACTCATGGAGAAAAAATACAAGCCTCGAGAAGTCATGCTGAAAGATTCCCTGGGCAAAATATTGAATGAGGCTGGAGACATCAAGAGAAAGCAGAAAGAATACAGAGTCCCTGTACCAAAAAGAACTGCCATGCTTGTCGGACTAAGATGCACTCCCCCACCCCCCAAAAAAAGTGTGGGGGAAATAAGGGTGTGTCCTATGGTCTGAAGGTGTGGTACCTGAGACCATTTGTTTATGATCCCATGCTCCTCCTTATTGCCCAAGGCTGTTTGAATGCTGTGGATGACAGTGTACTCTGGGGACGTTCCGCTTCCTGCAGTCTCCATGTCAGTCAGGCCACATGATCGACACAGCGCACACCTCCCCTACGTATGTCTGACACTGACAGACTGACAGGATGAGCCTATTGAGACAGGAGGCAGCTAGCTAGGTATGGTACCAGGTAACATCCCAGCCAAGATGGTGAAATGCAGTACAGTGTTCTGATAGGCAGGCAAAAGGCCCATCATGGTAAGAGAGAGACATGTAGTCTCTCCTGCCATACCAAGCCCTGCCTGCCAGGTTGGTTGGTGCCCTTTCATAGTAATACCAAGCGGTTTGAATTACCGTAAATTACAGTACTGATGTATGTGGTAATATGTCTCTCTTTCACTACTCTATTTTCCTCAGAAAAACACCATTTCTCTAACGGTACAAAAGGTCAAAGATGAAAAGATTAGCATATATAATTCCGTTTAAACTGGAGGTAATAAAATATGCAAAAGAACATGGAAACAGAGCAGCGGAGAGACGTTTGGGGTCACCTCCAACTGAGAAAATGATGAGAAAGGAAAAAAACAGGAGGATCAGCTGGAAAAACTTGATAAAATTAAGCACACTTTTCACGGGCACGCTGAGAAATGGCCACAGTTAGATGTGAACATGAAAGTGTGGGTCTCCTGTCACCGGAATATGGACCGCTCAGTTTCTCCAAAAATGATCATCTATGAAGCCAAACACATTGCTGTACGAAAAGGCATGAAGGATTTTACTGGCTCACCATCGTGGTGCTACAGATTTATGAAGTGGAGCAGCCTTGCTATGTGCACCCAAACTAAAATTGCACAAAAAAGTGACCCCAGAACATGAATCAAATAAGTGATTGTGAGCAACAGAGCTTCAAAAATTCTGACATTAACGATGATGAGTTTTGGGGGTTTCCAGAAAACTAGAAAAGTGCTTGAGCCTCTAAGTCTTTTGTCATTTGTTAATGGCCCTGTTGAGTTTACGCTGTTACATATTATTGTATTTTGCTTTATTTTAATAAATATTTTAGTATACTGGTACTGTTTGGTTCGGAATATTGCTTTTCTTGTTTTCCTGCTCTAGAAACTGGGTGTGTCTTATAGTCTGAAAAATTCGGTAGTCACCCTTCCACCCGTTCAGGAGGCAGCATCTGAGCTAGAAACAATACTACTGAAAGAAGCCTCAAGCTGCTCTTGAAGCATTAGTCCCTCAGTTCTCCACCTTCCTCATGCCGGAACCCTTTCTGTTCCACATGCGGTGGGGACTCCCAACCATAAAATTATTTTTGCTGCTACTTCACAACTGTCATGTTGCTCATGTTATGAATTGGGTGACTCCTGTGAAAGGGTCATTTGATCCCCACAGGATGAGAAACGCTGCATCGGCCAACAAGGCTCTAGGAAGTAAGGGACTACTGATTGAACTGCTTCACCGAGCTGATGAAGCACTTGTCTGTGCTAGGAAATTTGGAAGACAGCTGTTTGGCCGACTGACTGGAAAATGTCCCCAGTTGTACCCATTCCAAAGAAAGGCGGCAACAGAATGCTCGAATTATATAACCCTATCTTGATATCACATGGAAGTGCGATTTTGTTGAAGATCTTCCAACAAAAGTTGCAGCAGTACATCGGCAGGAAGCTGCCAGAGGTTCAGGCCAGATTCAGAAGAAGACGTGGGAAAAGGGCTATCATTGCTGATGTCAGAAGGATTTGGGTTGCAAGCAGAGAATCCCAGAAAGATGTTTACTTGTGCTTTCTTCACTAGGCCAAGGCATTCAACTGAGGGGATAATAGCAAACTGTGGATGACCTAGAGAAAAATGGGAATTTCTGAATATCACTGTACTCGTGAGGAACATGTACACGGATCAAGAGGCAGTTGTGCAAATGGAATACGGGGGTGCTGCACATTTTAGAATCAGGAAAGGGTTGTATCCTCTGGGTCACGTATCCCTGTGTGACAGGGCTGGATCCTCTCACCGTGCTTATTCCAGCTGTGTGTTGAGCAAATCATCAGAGAAGCTGGCCTATTTGAAAAAGAACGTGGCATGAGGATTGGAGGAAGGCTTATCAACAGCCTGAGCTATGCAGAGGACACAAAACCGCTTGCCGAAAGTCAGGACAAATCGAAACACTTGATGAAGAGCAGCAGTTCTCAACCTATGGGTAGCAGCGCCTTTGGGAGTTGAATGACCCTTTCGCAGGGGTCGTCCGACTCATAACAGTATCAAAATGGCAGTGGTGAAGTAGCAACGAAAATAATTTTAAGGTTGGCGGGGGGGGAATCCCCACAACATGAGGAACTGCATGAAAGGGTTGCGGCACGGGGAAGGTTGAGAACCGCTGCTGAAGAGGATCAAGGATGGCAGTCTTCAGTAGAGATTGCAACTCAAAGTCAAGACAAGCAGAATCCTCACAACTAGACCATTAGGTATCATGACTCCTGGAGAAAAGGTTGTCAAGGATTTTCACTTGCTTGGATTTACAAGTGATGCTCAGGGAACAGAGGTCAAGGGTGCGAAAGAGTTCATGCATCGAGTCAAAACCTCCTTAAGAGCTTTGAAAAGCTCAAGGGAGTCACTTTGGAGACTAAGGTGCTCTGACCCAAGCCGGGCTATTTTCAGGGGCCTCATATGCATGGGCAAGTTGGACCATGAATCGAGAAGATGGAAGAAGAATGGATGCATTTGAATCGGGGTGCTGGAGAAGAACATTGAAAGTACCAGGGACTACTAAGAGGGCAAACGACTCTAACTTGGAAGAAGTGAAGCCAGAGGGCTCTTTGGAGGCCAGGATGGCAAGACTTTATTTCACAGCAGGAGAGCCCAGTCCCTGGAGAAGGATACCATGCTTGGTACAATAGAGGGTTGGTGTAAAAGAGGAAGAGCCTACAGGAGAAGGACTGACACAGCGGCTGCAACAAGGGGCTCACGTACAGGACCAATTGTGAGGACGGTGGAGGCCTGGGCATTTCGCTCTGGTGTGCCATGGGTCAGAACTGACTCAACGGTGCCAATGACAACAATATACTCAAGGTCATGTTTTGGCTCCAGTGGGCTGGCTTGGATTTTCTTCAACTTCAATCTGAATTTACATATCAGCAATTGAAGGTCTGTGCTCCAATCAGGCGTGAACCTGAGCGTTTCTCCGTCATCTCTTCCCTCAGATGGAGTCTGCTTGATTTCTGGGTATTCCATCCGGAGAGGTTTGCTTCTTGTGTTGCTGAAAAAAGTTCTATGTGATGAAGAAGCCATTGTATGTTGTTTGTATTGATCTTGCAAAATTTTATCATCAATCCCCATTGCTGTTTCTATCACTAAGGCCTTATTTCCAACTACTGTCCCTTCCTGTTTCCAACTTTTGTATCCCAGTTGCCAATAATCCACAATGCATCCTTTTTTTAAAAAAAAATCATTTTATTGGGGGCTCGGACAATCCTTATCACAATCCATACATACATCCATTGTGTCAAGCACATTTGTTGCCATCATCATTCTCAAAGTATTTTCTACTTGAGTCCTTGGTAGCAGCAACTCATTTTTCCCCTCCCTCCCCATCCCACTCCCTTAGGAACCCTTGATAACTTATAAATTATTATTACTTTGTCGTGTCTTACACTATCTGATGTCTCCCTTCATCCACTTTTCTGTTGTCCATCCCCCAGGGAGGGGGTTATATGTAGATCCTTGTAATCTGTTCCCTCTCCCTACCCCCCACTCCCTCCGCCCTCTCAGTATCGCCACTTATCACTGGTCCTGAAGGGTTCACCTGTTCTGGATTCCCAGTGTTTCCAGTTCCCATCTGTACCAGTGTGCATCCTCTGGTCTAATCAGATTTGTAAGGTAGAATTGGGATCATGATAGTAGGGGGTGAACATTAAAAAAAGAGCAAAGTAGTAAGTTCCATTGTTACTACACTGTACCCCAACTGGCTCATCTCCTCCCCATACTGTACCTTCTGTAAGGGGACGTCCAGTTGGGCACAGATGGGTTTTGTGTTCCCACTCCACACTCCCCCTCATTCACAATATGATTTTTTTTCAACAATGCATCGTGATTGTATGTTTGATCAATTTCAGACTGAAAACATTGGTAGATGTCTTTGATTCCTGCATCACTAACGTTAGTGATTGGTAAATAAATGTGAATAATAGTTGTACTCATTGGACTTTTGGGACAGCGATGATTCATAGTCCAGAAGCTCTGCTGAAACCTGGTCACCCTTTGTCACCCCAAAATTGATATACTTACCACATCAAAGCACATTCACCCCATCACAGCATCCAAAATATGTTAAACTAACTCCTAAGAGAGGGAAAAAAACATCATCTTCTGAAGTATCTCGAGGAAAAATGGGTACAACATTAGGTATAAGCCATGCTGGGCAAAATTCCTCTTCATCTGTGAAATCTAGAACACGAGCTATCTGCTTCTGAAGGACAGTGGTGGAACAAGATAGACATTCCCATTACACACAGGAGAAACATAAGGAAAAGAAGGGACGGCAGGTACAAAGCAAGACTCAAACCCAGCAGAAAAACTCGTAGTAGTTCTCAAAGCTTGATAATAATCGTCTGCTTTCTGGGACCATCTGGACAACAGTCCTGCCCTCCAGACTCTGGGTGTTGGACTCTCTGGATTGTGGGTGGAGACCCCTTGGCCCTAGGCTTCATCTTCATCTTCCAGGTCCCCTGGGACAGCAACTTGGTTCCCTTAGCCCGAGGCAAATTCACGCCCCACCCTCCTTAAGAATGGATTCTTTGAAACCTTTGAAGCTCCAGAGGCTACAACCCTACCCATTAAGTCCCTGAAAGCCCCGACCCTCCACTTTGAGACCTTGAAACCCCAGCTTCCCAGGCTCTTTCACTAGGCCCTTCTAATCTCCAGACTCTTCTCGGATGGTCTTTTTGTTTGCTTGAGAGATCAGGGATGTACCTCTTTGGGCTGATTTCCAATCTGTAGAATTCCAACAGGCAGACAGCATTCTTTCCTTTCGCTCTTTCTTGATCCTCTTTCATTTGAAGGGTTTCCTGCTGTGTTGGCTGGTTAGACCCATCAGTCACAGGCGTAATCTCTTTAGCAAAAGCCTGGATAGCCAGATGAGCACTCTAGAACATGTGCGCTTGGCTTGTAGTACAACAGAAACTTCCCCAATGTCTAAGTTCTGTAAGCCCCATTCATTTTTGGGGTCCCTCCCCCGCCTTTCACATTTTACTATTAGCATCAAGGAGAAATCATGTGGCCCCTTGGAGATTTGACTTAGAAATCTCATCAGATACCCAACTTAACCCCTTGCAAGTTATGCCTCCCATGAAACGCTTGAACACAAATCAGACGGATTCTTTGCCACCGTATGTACAGTATCATCCCTCCTCCGCTGTCCGATCACATGCTCTCTCCATTTACAGCCTTACTAGAAGTACATTTAAAATCCACGTGTCTAGCAGCATTTTGTTGCTGGCACCTTATGTCGTCTCTAAAATGACAGAAATTTACCCTAAAGTGCCCCACACTCCTTTCTGAGCCATCACCTGAATAGCCTTTGGCGTTCATAAACTTACCAACAGTCTCTTCTAGTCAATCTAGACTTTTACTGTTTGTATTTACAAAAAATGCCAGCAAGTCAATTCAGGCTACTTACAACACTATGACTATTTATGACTGTCACCCTAAAACTCTTCCAGCCTCTGCCTATTAACTCAATTCCAAAACTGCTTCCACACTGTAGCTGTCAGAGCAGCATCCCACTCCTGGAACCAAATTCTATCTCCGTTATTTAGGGCTGCTGTAATAGATATACCCTAAGGGAGTGGATTTAATGTGGCTGTGCTTAGGTACCACTGAGTTGATTTTGACTTTTTTTGTGCACCACCTATGCACAAACAGAACCCCCTGTGTGCACAAACACAACAGAACAAAATACCGCCTAGTCCCGGTCCAACCTCACAATTGTTCATATGTCGGCCCATTGTTGTAGCCGCTGTGCCCATCTATTTTGTCGAGGAACTTCCTCCTGTTCACAGCCTCTCTACTTTCCCACCCATGAGGGCCTTCTCCAAGGACAGGTCTCTCCTGACAATGTGTCCCAAGTACACGAGATGGAGACTCACCATTCTTGCCTATAAGGGGCATTCTGATGATGCTTCTTCCATTCAGATCTCTTTCTTTTTTTGACAGCTCATAGTACTTTCAACATTCTTCACCAGCCCCATAATTCAAAGGCAGTGATTCTCCTACACTCTTCCTTACTCAGTTCTCAACTTTCACATGTGTATGAAGCAGTTGAAAATAGCGCAGCTTGGATCGGGCCTAGCTCAGTCCTCAAAGTAAATCCTTTCTTTCTAACATTTGAAAACAGGTCTTCTGCTGCAGATTTACCCAAGGCAATGCCCCGTTTGATCTCCTGAATGCCGCTTCCATGAGGACTGATTGTCCATCCAAGTGAAATTAAATCCTTGACAACATCAGTCTTTTCTCCGTTGATCCTAATAGTGTTTCTTGGTTCGGTTGTGAAGATGTTGTTCTTCTTGACGCTGAGTCGTCACTCAGCTTGAAGGCTTTCATCCTTGATCTTCATCAGCAAGGGCTTCCAGTCCCCCGACTTTGACCACCAAGGCTGTGTCTTCTGCTCATCACAGCTTGTTGATACGCCTTCCTCCGATCCTCAGGCTGAGTTCTTCCCCACATCATCCAACTTCCCTGAGGAACGGGGCTCAGCATAGACCGAATAAGTGTCGGAGGCCACAACCCTGCTGCACACCTTTCCTGATTTTAACCCATTCCCTCATCCTATTCCCACAACTGCCTCTTGACCCATGTACGGTTCCACATAAGCACAATGAAGTGTCCTGGAATTCCCATTCTTCCCAGGGTTATCCATAGTTGGTTATGATCCGCACGGTTTAATGCCTTGACACAGTCAAGTAAACACAAGAAAACATCTTCCTGATAGTCTCTGCTCTCAACCAAGATCCACCTGATGTCAGCCACGAGATCCTTTGCCGCATAGTCCCTTTCTGATTCAAGCCTGCACCTCTGGCAGCTCCCTGTCAATGTATCGCAGTAACTGTTGCTGGATGATCCTCAGCAAAACTTTACTTGCAGGTGACATCAATGATATGCTACCATTTGAGCATCCTGTGAGTTCACTTTTCTTTGGACTAGGCACACATGTGGATCTTTCTCAGTCAGGTGGCCAAATAGCTGTCTTTCCGATTTCTTGGCAGAGACAAGTGAGTGATTTTAGAGCTTTATCACCCTGTTGAAACATTTTGATTGGCATTCCATCAATTCCTGGAGCTCGTTTTCAGCTCATGCTTTCAGTGTAGCTTGCACTTCTTCCTTCAGTATCATTGGTTCTTGTTCTTACGCTACCTCTTGAAACGGTAGACTGTCATCTAGTTCTTTCTGCACAGGGACTCTGTGTATTCTTTCCATCTTCTTTTGACGCTGCCGGAATCACTCAATATTTTGCCTGAAGAGTCTTTCAATATGGCAACTCAAGGCTTGAATTTTTTTTGAGCCTTTATTCTCGTACAGTTGAAGGGTATACAAATCTAGAAATCTGAAGTCACAATTCAAGCCATAATGGAGATTGAACACGACACATCTGTTTCATAGGCAGATGTTGATAGAGTCCCCGTATTTTTCAAAGCTCAGAGATGAACGAGGTGTTTCCAAGGTCACACAGCAAGGACGAGGCCTACCTGAGCCTGGTACTGAGTGTTCCCCAGGTCCCTCAGTTCAAACACCCACGGCCTGGGCCACCACACAAAGTTCCTCAGAGTGGGGGTGAAATCACATAGGGTGGAGGCCAGGGAGAGCACACTAAAATGTCACTTTCCAGGCCCAGTTCTCCAATCCTACCCCATCCCTCCTGTCAGTCTACCCTGCTGTGATGACTTAAGTGTTGTTGAGGTACTAAAAGGTTAGCCATTTATATTTCAAGAGTGAGCAGGGTGATCATAGATGGACTTCAGCAAAGCTCCCGGACGAAGACAGACTGGGAAGAGGCCTACACAGACAAGAGAGCAATCATCTGAACAGCACACGGGAATGCTGCGTGATTTCCAATTGACAGCGTCAGGGTTGCATCCGTTCACTGTACTTATCCAATCTATATCCTGAAACAAACAATCTGAGACGTTACAAAAGAATTCTTCCAGGAGTGGAGGAAGGCTCGTGAACAGCTTGCCATATGCGGATGACACAACCCTGTTTACTGAATGCATGGAGAAGACTTGAAGCATTTACTGTTGAAGATTAAAGACTACAGCCTTTGAGATGGATGACACCTCAACCAAAAGAAATAAAAAAAGCCTCACAACTGGACCGATAGACAACATCACAATACACAGAGAAATGACTGACGTCGTCAAGGGCTTCATTTGACTTACCCTAGCGGCTAAAACAGTTGGGTGCTGACCAAAAGGTCAGTGGTTTAGGAACGAGGCATGGCGGTCTGCTCCCACCAAGATTTACAGCCTTGGACACCGGATAACACTTGGATAACAGGGTCGGGGAATGTCCTCCCTTGGGCTGCGCGTGTCTCAAAAATCATCAATACCAGTTAACATCACACACCCCTGACCCAATAGAACCTGTCCCATCCATCACATGAGTGATCCGTTAATTAAATGTTTGACCAGCAGGCCCCTGGAATAATGTTAGAAATATATAAATGACCCTTGGCAGGAAAAAAGAAAAAGGTTCCCCATCTCTATCTTCCAGGGCCACTGTGGGTGGGAATCCATTTGAGGGTAAGGGGTTTTGTGTGGTTGGTTAGCTTGGGGTTCTCTTAGGGGGGAGACGGGAGAGGGAGGGTCTTGGCATCAAGGGGCGCTGAGCATACATTGATGGTGGGGGAACACTTTGATAAAGGCTGGAAAGTAAGGGGACCTGCGAGGGGCGCTCAAGCTGGAGGCCAGGCAGATGGAGTTGGGACACCCAGGATGGAGGCTAGGTAAGTGAGCGAACCTAAGTCTAGGGAGTAGGGAGATCAAGGATGAAGACTGGGGGTGGGTGGCAGGTGGGGGGAGGGCACCTGGAATGTCTATGGGCTAAGGCAGGAAAGGACAAGGCTGGCTCTAATCCCGGGGGTGGAGGAGGGTAGTTGCTCAACTCGGGCTAACACCCCCAGACACACTCATCTGGTAACCTCTGGAGACATTTGGGGTTGTGACCATTGGGAAGGGGAACATCCCCCGGGGTAACACCATCCAGGAGAGGATCCTCCCCCTCCCCCATACAGAATGTTCCGGACTCAAATGTTATCATTCCAATACATCCTTGCTCTACTGAAACAGGAAGGGAACATGGGTGGTTTGGGGTTTCTGAAGGGCGCCCGGATGGCACAGTTACATGTCCAGGGACTAACTATCAGGCTGGCAGTTCAAACCCACTAAACGCCCTGAAGGAGAAAGAGAGGCTGTGTGTTCCTGTACAGACAGAAACGTTGGAGAGCAGTTCTTCTGCCCTTCAGGGTGGCTATGGGTGGGAATGGACTCCACAGAAGTGGGTACAAACCAGGAGGACCAGCACGGGAACCCAAGAGGTTGCTTTGGTTCCCCCTGGAAGCTGTGGGGACTGCTGGTCAGGACACCCATCTTTTCCAAATACCCTGCTAGGTGACATTGGGCTGGACGACAGAGCCTGGGCGTTGTACACAAGGCCCAGGTTTGATCCCACCTGGGGCCAATGTCAACCTAAGGCCACAGCGAGCTCCCAGCAGCCCTCCCAAGGCCATCGCGTGGGGGAGTCCAGCTCATCTCAAGCGCCCCGGGCTGAATAAAACGGCTCCCTCGGGCTTCTGAAGCCGCCAGCCTCGTCTCCGCTAACGGAGGGGCTGCTGGGTTCGAACTGCCAACCTGGCAGCCTGACCAGCCGCCAGCCCCTGCCGTCCCGTCCACCCACCCACCCCCCACCCCGCCTATTCCGGGGCGGGGGGGGGGGGGCTCCTTCCCAACAGCCACTGGAGTCTTTTACGATCTGGAACGATGCCCTTCCCAACAACCCCACCCCACCCCCCCGACCTCCCCACCCGAATCGCCGAGAGGCATCAAATCTCATGTATTCGCCCAACGTGGTTAAACATTACCGCGGGGTGGGGGCGCGAGGAGGGGGAAGGCTGCGGCGGCGCGCGGCGGGAGTGAGGTGCAGAAAGCACCACCTTCGCCGGCCGGAGCCAGCGAGCGAGCGAGCGCCGGGCGTTCTAGTCTCAAGGGCGCCACCTGCTGGCTCGGGGGGCTCCGTGCAGCGCGCACAACAAGGGATCCTGCAATCCTGGCTGCGCTGGCGGCAGGGTGGGTGAAGGACTGGGCGGCGAGCCATAAATCCAGCGGCTATAGCCCACCACGTGCTCCTTGGGAGAAAAAGGGGGCTTTCTGCCCCTGGGAAAGATCGGCCGCCGCAGAAACCCTGGAAGCAGTTCTGCCCTGCCCTCTGGGATCCCCACGAGCGGGAATCAACTGCTAGCCAGAAGGGTGGTCGCTCAGACCCACCCAAGGCGCCGCCGCGGGAGATAGGCTTGGAGAAGCAGGCGCAGAGCCTTGAAAGCCCGTGGGGCGGCCAGGAGTCCGAATGGGCTGGAGGGCCGTTACCCAAGGGGGGACAGAAGCAGAGAGGGGCCAGTCCTACGAAGTGATGGTTCTAATTGTTGCTAAGTTCTCTCCCGAGAAGTGGGGAGAAAAAGAGAAAAAAAAAAAAAAAGAACCGCTTCCGGGCTCTGTACCGGGTCCCCCTCAAAAGCAAATATTTATCACATTGCTGGAAACCCTCACGGCCCCGACTCACACCAAGAGGCCCTTCCAGGACAGGGTAGAACTGCCCTGTGGGTTTCCCAGACAGTGAGTCTTTACAGAAGCTGAAAGCCTCCGCCTTCTCCCTCGGAGCGGCTAGTGGTTTTGAACTGCTGACCTTGCGGTTAGCCGCCCTGAACCTAACCGCTCCAGCACCAAGCACATTCCTCCTGGTTGGCCGAGCGAGCAGGCCTGGAGGCCCGGCTGCAAAGCAAACAGCTGCCCCGGGAAAGGTGAGGCGTTTGAACCCGCCCAGCAGCTGTTGCTGTCGAGAAAAGACGCGACAGTGGACAAAGATGTCGCCTCTCCAACGCAGTGGGGGCAGTTCTAGTTGGTCACAGGGTGTGGCGAGGAGTTGAAATCCACTGGACTGGAGCCGAACAAGGGCACACAAAGCGGTTAAAAGCCCCTGCCTGAGTGGAAGTTCTAAACTCCCGTAAAAGTAGTACATCGGAGCTTCAAATAAATACCACGGAAGTGGAGAAACTGGGGAGCGGGGAAGACATATTTGCCAGGGCCCTCAAGAAGCCCAGCCCAGGGTCTCGGAACTTTTCTTGGATTTTCTTAACAAGTACCCAACACAATCGGCACGCTTTACTCACGCCTGCTATTTTGCCAGACATTGGGGGCTCCAGGAAATCTAGTGGCGGTCTTTCCCCTCACCCCAAGGCTTTCTCTCCCACCTCATTCGCCCCCCAACCCGCGTCCCCCAGGAGCGCCTGTGATGTCCCTCTCAAGCCCCTTCCCCTCCCGAGAAGGACTGCCTTTTATGGAGTTGGGTGAAGAAGTAACTCAACAGATATTTTTAAAGCAGGGCCTCAGAAGGCACAGTCAGAAAGCCTAGTTGTGTTCTTCTCCGTGATTGGGTCTCAGCCTACCACCATAGCAGGGAGGACACTGGGGCTGGGGTTTAAGACCCGCCCAGGGGGCCAGGGGGAAGTGTGAAGTGCAGATACCCCCACGTGGCAGGCAGGGGAAAAATCCTTCATGAAGAGTGAGGCCCAGGGTGGGGGAGGGTCAGAGACTTGGGGCAGCCGACCAGAGCCTGGGCCTGGATGGAATTCCACAAACAGGGGTCCAAGCCCCAGCTCTGGCCAGACTTGGGGGGCAGGTTGAGTCAGGAAACCTTCCCGAGTCTCTGTGAAATGAGGAATGGCAGGGGCCATTTCCAGGGGCCCCCACAGGGGTCCAGAGAAAGAATTTGGCCCCGGGCCCGACAGCCACACTAATTGCAATGATGGTGATCGGAGGCGAGCCGCCGCTACTTCTCTTACTACCACCGCGCAGGTGGGGCCAGAGCTCCGGACACCAGGAGCAAAACAACGGAAAAGTGTAAACACGGACTTAGGCCGATGGCCCGAGCTTTAAACCCGAGGCCATCGGCAAAAAAAAAAAAAAAAGGTCCACAACTCCCCACACGGGCACCGTGTCGCCCACCATGGGGACGCCAAAGAACAGCCCCTACCCACGTCGGCAGACACGCCAACCGTGTCCGGGCCGCCCGAACCCAGTGACCCGTCTTCCCGAGGCGACCCAGCGAGAACGCGTGTCCCTCTTCGAGCGCGCGTCGGGCCCGGGGGCGGGGAGAGCAGCAGGCGTGGGTCCGAGCGCGCTCCGGAGCGGCGGCCGCGGCGGGGCGGGCACTGGGACAAGGTTCCCCGGCCCGAGACCGGCGCTCGGAGCTCGGAGCCCGCGAGCCCGGGCGGGCAAAGGCCAAGGTCAGCGGTGGCCTCCCGCCCCCCGCGAGACAGAACCACCCGCTCGACCCCCCGCGTCCCTGGAGGGCTCTCGGCGGGGGGGGGAGGGGTCCGCTGGAACTGCGGGGTCCCCTCCGTCGCCGCTCCCTCGCCCAACCGCGCGCCCCCAAAACTCACCTTCTCCTGGATACAGGTGGCCGGCGGCGCCCACCAACAGCGCGGCCACGGCCACCAGCAACGGCGCGGCCGCCGCCCCCCGCTGGCCCCCGGTGCCCATGGCTGCGCGGTGCTGAATCCTAGCGGTTCAGAGCGCGAGGCGCTGGCCCGCTGGGCTCATACTCCTAGACGCTGCCTGCCCCAGAGGCTCCGGGTTCGCACGTCCTCCGTCGCCCAGGGGACCCGGCGACGGTCCGGGGAGGGGTGCGCGGCCTCAGTGCCTCCGACCCAGCGGCGCGGCCCCGAGCTCGCTTGCTCGCTCGCTCGCTCGCTCGCGGCCCCGCTGCGCCCGGGCCTGGGCTCTGGGGCCCGCGCGCTCTCGGCGGCGGGCGGCGGGGGCTCGGACAGACGGACGGACCAAGTGCGCGCGGCGGCGGCGGCACCTGGGCTGGCGGGCGGGTGGCGGGCGCAGGCTGCTCGGCCCGTAAACAACGCGGCCCGTCAGCTGGGCCCCGCGCGGGCGGCGGGAAAAGGCGGCGCGGATCCAGTCTCGGACGGGACTCGGCGCCGGGGAGGGCGGAGGGGGGGTGTTAAGGGGGGGCCCCCCCGAGAAGGGCCCGCCCCGCCCCCGCCCCGCCCCCCGGCTCCCCCCGCCAGCTCGGCGATGGAGGCCCCGGGGGCGCCCCCGCCTGCCCGATGCCCGCGTCCCCCGAGCGCGGAGCTGCCCGCGCCGCCCCGAGAGACGCGCCCTGTCCTTCCCGAGCGAGCACTGGGCTCTGGGGTTCGTGACTTGATGTGGGGCTCATTGAGGTGGTTCATGTTTCGCCCTGAATTCGAATCGTGTTTCTCGTGGTGGCTCGTGTTTGGGGGACGCTGTTCGATTATGCAGCCGAGGCCACGCGCCTCAGACTAATCCCGGGGAGAGGGGGGCGGGGGGGGGGAAGGCTCGCCAACCACTCCGACCCACCCTCCCTGCGCGGAGTCGGGGTGTCCAGCACTCCCCGCCCCGCGGCGGGAGCCACGCCAGGCCCCTGGGGACGGCCACGTGCCCCGAGTCCCGTGCGCTCCGTGCGCTTCGTGGTTCCAGTTGGAGAAATGGCGCCGGGGAGAAAGTGCGTAAGCTCCGACCCGCAGGGGACAAGCTCCCTCCTCCACACGCAGTGGTCAAGCGGCTTTTCCCTACGCAGGTTTTCCGTAGCAACCCCGGGGTAACGTAAAACAGTTTGGCGCTGGGCGGCCAGCCGAAAGGCTGGCGGTTCGAACGCCCCAGGAGGACCTAGGAAGAAAGCCCCAGCGATTCCCTTCGGACAGGTCACAGCGTGTGGAACTCTGTTCCAGTCAGACGCACAAAGGGGCTCCCGGAGCGGGGGTCTAGTCCACAGCGACAAGGAGCCGCGACAAGAGTTCGCGTGTGTTGCAATGTCTGGGAATACCTGTCGTGAATGCAGACGTGGTCAGCGCGCCGCCAACCCCCACCTCCACTCGCTCCCGGGGAAGCCATAGCAGCGATTTACCATCCCCTGGGTCCGCCTCACCACTGGGGCGTAATGGGTTTGACAGTACTTGCAAAGCAGGTTTGCACGAACTGAACCTCGGGGAAGTGCCCTACACAACCCTAAACCAGACGCTTTTGTTCTTCAGCTCCCTTACGAAACGTCCCCGACCCTAAGTCCGCCTGGGCCCCACCGCGCCTTTACCAGGCTGCGTGTGGAGGCTCTCTGTTATGAGGCTGCTGGCCCTCGGGTGACTGTCTGAAGTTCACAGGCACTTTCTCTCAAGGCTGCGCCCTGTTCCTTTCCTCTGATCTATGGGTACACACCCCTCACGACCAGAAAGGCTTACTTGTTCTATACCTGGTCGCACCTCTTTCGCCTTCCTTGTGATGCAGAAATCTAGTCCATCTTGTGATGCAGAAATCTAGTCCATCTCCTTCACCACCACCACCACCACCACCACCACCACCACCACCACCCCGGGGTGCCACTCACTGCCGGTGGATTAACTGTGTGTTGAGTGGAAGACTCTGGGTTACTGTCAGGGACCTTTGAGTCACTCACAGAGACCCAGGGTATCCGCCCCCCACACCGTGGTTCTCCTACTCCAGCCCTTTGTTGCAATCCCTGTTGTCCAAGGTCTTTCTGTCTTTCCTTACCCCTCACCTTCGCCAAGCATGGTGTTTTGTTTTTTGCTTTTTCTTCTGCAGGGTCTCTGGTCTCTCCTGTTGTCCAAAGTAGGCTAGGCGAGACCCATCCTCAGCTCTAAGGAGCACGCTGGCCAGACTTCTTCCACGATAGGTGAGTCTGTTCTTTGGGTAGTGGTACTTTTGAGGGGAACCTGACCCCCTGGTAAAGTGAGTGAGTCCGTGGTACTTTCAGTGGACACTTGGAGTGAGTGAAAATATACACGGTTGGGGTCCTTCTAAGACCTCATAGCCTGGTGAGAGAGAGAAGGTAAATAATTCCACAACTGTGTGTGTGAGTGAAGCTTTAAGCGTGATCGAGAAGGACAACTTGCAGTGATGTCCCCCCCCCCCAAAAAAAGGACAACACATACTGTCCGATTGTGTCCTCCTCAAACTTGTCCAAGTATATCTGTGCCCCCTAGAATTTCCCATGGCTGATTTGCGGGTAAGACGTTTCTAAAAACAAAACACCCCGCCATTGAATAGAATTGCCTGTGAGCCTTTCGGAGGTTGTAACTCTTGATGCAAGTGGAAAGGTCTCCTCTTTCTCTCATGGAGCAGCTAGTGGTTTTTATACTTTATAGAGGAACGTAAAATAAGTCTTGAAGGAAAGACGGACTATGCTTCCTTTCTGGATTTAAAATAACAACAACAGCAAAACAAAACAAAAATAGAATAGGCTCCCGAGGCTAGCTGCCCTGCGCCCCCAAAGGATACAATCTAGTTCAAATCAAATTGTGATGCTAAAAGGAGAAAGGAAGGCAGTTCTGAAGTTCAACTGCAGCAGGAGTTTTCAAGATGGGGGCACAGACCTAGGGGCCACGTTACTCCCTGTGGAGGGGCCGCCCTGTGGGCGGTAACATCCCCTGGCTCCTTCTCACCAAATGCCAGAAGCATGCCCACCTCCAACTGCAATAACGAAATGACACTGCCCAGTGCCCCCTAGCAGCAGAATGGTGTCCAGCTGAAGACCCTTGGATGCCTAACTCCTGTACCACACCAGGGTTCTTCACCATGGAGCTGAGGGTGACTTCCAACAACCCTGTCAGACAGGGTCAAGCTAACCCTGTGCCTTTCTGAGACGGTCACTCTTCATGGGGAGGAGAAAGCCTCCTCTCAGAGTGGGTAGTGATTTCGAACTGTCAACCTCATGGTTAACAGCCCAAACGCAGGACCACGATGCAATGGGGGCTCCGTACTAAAATCCTCTCCCCATTGTGATTGCTGCCTGCCCTCAGGCTCACTCAGAGTCACCGAGAGTATTTGCCCCCGGAGGATGCAGTCACCCTAATGGGCAGGAGGCCTGGAGGCACAGTGGGCGACACCTTAGGCTGCTGGCAGTAAGGTCAGCAGTTCTATGCCACCAGCCGCTCCTTGGGAGAGAAAGGAAGCCTTCGTCTACTCCCATAAAGAGATGTCGTTTTCTACCTTATCCTACAGCAGTGGGCCTCGACCCCTTTGGGGGTCAAACGACCCTTTCATCAGAAAACATGGTCTGAGGAACCGAGACACCGCTCCTCTATTCATCTCCTGGCAGGTCCATCCACATGCAGAGATGCCTACTTACGAGTACCGGCGTGAAGACTGTGACCCACGGTACATCATGCCTCAAGTCAAAATTCCATTTGTGGAGCGTTAGAAACAAACATTTCACAAGATATAGTTACATATGGTTTGTGTGCTTCATCGCTCTGCTCTAATGACCTTCGGTTTGTAACAATGAAAGCACATCCTGCAGATCAGATTCATAACAGTCGCAAAATGACAGTGATGACGTAGTGACGAAAATCACTTCCTGGCTGGGGGGTCCCCACCGCATGAGGAACTGTGTGAAAGGCTCGGGGCATGAGGGAGGTTGAGAACCGCTGGTCTACAGGTATGTCAGAACGGGCTTGATGGTTTGGATCCTCAGGAGATGGGCTCATCAGCTCATTCCCTGTGAAACCACCGGGTGGGTTCAATCTATCAACCTCACACGCAGTGAGTCACTGAGAAATCAACCATCGCCCTCTGTCATATTCCCAATTCTACCTGACAAACCCATCTAGACCAGGGGATGTACACTGGAGTCGGAAACATGGGGAATTTAGGATAGATGATCCCTTCAGGACTAGTGGTGGGAATGGTGATACTGGGAGGGTGGAGGGAAGGGGAAATAGAAAGGGAGAACCAATTTCAGGGGTCTACATATAGCCTCCTCTCTGGGGCACGGACGACGGGGAATGAGTGAAGAGACCCATCGGACAGTGTACGATACGAAAAAGTAATAACAATTTGTAAATTATCAAGGGTTCATGAGGGAGGGGGAGGGGGGTGGAAGGGGAACTGGCACTGAGGGCCTAGGTGGAGGGAGGATGTTCTGAGCGTGAGGATGGCAGCAAGTGTATAAATGTGACCTGCATACAATTGATGTGTGTATGGATCGTGATGGGAGTTGTATGAGCCCCCAATAAAATGATTCATTAAAAAAAAAAAAAACAACAACCATCGAGCCACCAGGATTCCCTTGTAAAGCTGTGTTATTGTTGTTGTTGTTGAGTCGGTTCTGACTCACAGGGACCTGACGTGCAACAGAAGGAAGCACCGCCCAGTCCCGCGCCCTTCTCACAAAGGTTCTTTGCCAGAACCCAGGGCTGCAGCCACTGCGTCATCCGTCTCTTTACATGTAAGTAGACACGAGTTTGGGCAGCAGAAGGAGCCCAGCTGGCTTAGTGGGTTAGACCTTGGGCTGTTCACCACAAGGTCAGCAGTTCAAAACTACCAGCCGGCTCTTGAGGGAAAGAGGAGGCTTTCTGCTCCCATAAAGATTTACAGTCTTACACTGAGCCCCGGTGGCACAGTGGTTGTGTGCAGGACTGCAGCCCACAGGGTTGACGGTTCAAATCCAGCAGCAGCTCTCCAGGAGCAAGGCTGGGCTTCCTACTCCCACCAGGGCAGTGATGCAGGAAAAAAAAAAAGATGTACAGTCTTGGAAACCCACATGGGGCAGTTTTACTCTGCACTGAGGGGTCTCCAGGAGTTAGAATTAGCTCCATGGTAATGAGTTTTGAACAGGTCGTCAGAAAGGGTATCCTCAGAGACTCTGATTTCCAGGGTGTTGCTTGTAAGGGCATATCCCGGCCAGTGGGGAAAAGGCGTCTTCAGCACTGTTATTGACTGACAGGGTCCTGGCTGAGTGTTGAATCCTTCGAGAAGGATATCTATCCGCATCTTCGGCGGATAGATTTGAAACAGTGAAGATGCCTTCCGGTACAACTTGCTAGACTGAAAGTTAGAGCGTGGGAGAGGACAGTGCACTCACAGCACTAAGGGTGAGGAAGAAATTGGGAGCCCACCGTGTTGGGAATGACGTAACCACATTCCATTCATGTCACTGGGTTGAGCTACATGTGGAGCGGGTTTCGAAGGACAGATGTCTTGTCACATAGATATTTGCCGCGTGTTGGAGCGTAGTGTGGGGAGGTCTTAGAAGCACACCAGCGACCCTCTGAGGCTCACTAGTGGGTCTCGCTTTTCCGGGAGAAGTGCCCCAAAGAGAGGTCTGGGGATCCACTTCAGAGGGTTGCAACCTTGGAAACCCAGAGTCAGTGGTGGTGCCCTGGAGACAGTTCCAACGGAGAGCCACCTCTGGACAAGAAAACGCAGCACTGCCCAGTCCTGCGCCATCCTGGAAACCACAGTTACGTTTAAGCTTGTGCTTGCGGTCCCTGTGCCAACCCGTCTCCTCTTTCGTCACCACAACCCCTCCTTGGTCAAGCAGGGTGTCCTTCTCTTGGGACCAGTCCCTCTTTATAACATGTCCCAAGAATGTGAGGCAAAGTCTGGTGGTCCTTCATTGTGGTAAAAAGCATTAACGATCCATCCCAGACAAGTCAGCATCTCCGTCAGCGGCACAGTGGTGTGCAGCCGTCAGCACACCTCCCTGTAGTCCCCGCATGCCCTCCTCACCCTGGGGACAAGGAGCCCTGCTGAACCTTGGTTCTGAGTCAGATCGGCCCCGGTGACAGGGGACCTGGGCTGTAAATCTCTGTGGAGGAAGCAGGGGAGTGGGGCTGAGGAAGAGCCTGTGACCGGGGGCTTCAGCCCAGATTGACAGGAGTCCTGAGTGCAGTGGGCGATGCACTGGATTGAGCACCACAATGCCACCCACCCACCAACTCACTGCTCTCTTTCTGCTCCCCCAAAGATTCACAGCCCAGGAGCCCCAATGTGGCAGTTCTGTTCTGCCCTGCAAGGCAGCTGTGAGTTGAAATCCCAATCACTTTAGCCACTGGACTTTTTACAGCAAATCTTAGGATCTCTTCTGGCACTCCTTTTTTTATTATTAAAAATCATTTCATTGGGGGCTCGTACATCGTTTTTCACAATACATAAATAAATATACTGTGCCATTGCACATCTGCTGCTGTTATCATTCTCCAAATATCACTTTTCCACTTGAGCCCTTGATATCAGCTTCCCATCCTTTCCCCTCTGTCCCTGCTTTCCCTCCCCCACCAACCCTCACTACTTTATAAATTATTATTGTTCTATCATATCTTACACTACATGACCTCTCACCCCCCCCCCCCACTCCTTTGGTGTCTGTCCTCCAGGTAGGAGGTTATGTGTAGATCCTTGCAGTTGGTTCCGTCTCTCTACCCCACCTTCTCTCCACCCATCCAGTAGTTCAAATCTCACCACTGGCCCCAGGAGGCTCATCTGTCCTGGGTTCCCCATATCTCCAGCTCCCCTCTCTACCAGTGTATCTTCTCCAGTCCAGCTGGATTTGTAAGGTAGAATTGGGACCATGATAGTTGGGGGGAGGAAGCCTTCAGGAACTAGAGGAAAGTTGTATGCTTCATCGCCACCTCACTGCACCTTGACTGGTCTGTCTCCTCCCCGAGACTCCCCTGTAAAGGGGTGACCAATTACTCACCAGTGGATCTTAGGTCCCCACCCTGCTCTCCCCCTCATTCGTAATGATGTGATTCTTGTTCTTTGATGCTTGATACCTGCCCCCTTCCACCCCTCTTGATCACACAGGCTGCTGTGCTTCTTCTATGTGGGCTTTGCTGCTTCTGTGCTGAACAGTGACTTGTTTATCTTCAACTCTTTGAGACTTCAGACATTTAATCATTTGGTAGCTGGGCACCATCTGTTTCTTTCACTCTGTTTGCCTCTGTATCCATTTGTTTTCAGCGATCATATCGGGAGGCAATTGATCCATTGATTTTGATTTTTGTTCTTTGCTGTGTGATACCTGGTTGTTTCAGCACCTCATGATCACACAGACAAGTGAACTTCTTTTGTGGTGGGCTTTGATGTTCCTGAGCTAGATGGCTGCTTGTTTACGCCGAAGCCTTTTAAGACTCCAGACGCTCTATCTTTTAATAGCTGGGCACCATCAGCTTTCTTCACCACTCTTGGTCATGCTCCCACGTGTCCTCAGTGGGTGCCTTGGGGATGTGTGCACACAGTGATATGTTCCCCCCCACCCCCTGCTTGATGGCTGTTGCTTAGTTCTTTCAACAACTGTGGCCACACTGGCTGTTGTGCTTCTGTTCTGGCACTCCTTTTAATCTTCCTTGCCCTCCCTCCTTCCTTCCTTCTTCACTTTTCTTACCGACCAGCATCAACACAATGGACATCCCTGGTGCTGGATACCGGCAGGAGATAGGTCAGAGTGCCTAACTAGGTTATAGGCATTTTTAAGAGGACGGTATTATGCATCACAGATTGCAGTGACCCTGATAAGACCCCCCAGGTTTCCCTACACATGGAAGTGGCCAGCCAGCTGGCCTTAAAAGAACTTGCCTTGCTGTTAGCCACTTTGGGTTAAGAGCCCCTCATGAGCCACCCTGTGTTTGAGACCATGGTGGAAGCCACTGTGCCCATCCAGCCTGGGGGGAGAGGGGTGTGGCTTCAATCTCACTGACTCACCACTTTCCCAGCACAATGCCCTTTTCACAGTGGCCTTTTCTGCCAAGGGGGTCTTGCCAGGTGACATAGCCAAAGTAGCTTAGCTGAAGTCTCGCCATCCTTGTTTCTGAGGATTCTGGTTACATCTCTTCTAAGATCTGTCCCTTCTTCTAGCTGTCCACAGCACATTCCATATTCCTCGTGGACACCAAGGTCTGAACGCATCCAGTCTTCTGTCAAAACCACCCAAAGGCTCCTGGGGAGAAGGATCAGGGCTGTCTGCTCGCTTAAAGAGGGACCACAGTCTCAGAAACCCGTGGGGCCAGTTCTTGCCTGTCCTCTGGGGTTGCTGTGCGTCTGCTCTGTGAGTCAGGCAGTGAGTTGGTCTTGGTTTTCGGGGCCATAAGCAGGGAGATCGGCGGCAGCCTGAAGAACAGCCGACATGACGCAGCTCCCTTGACCGTGCTGTGTTCGACAGAAACGCCACCGCGTGGTCGTTAATTGTGGTTTTGATGGTTTGATTATTTTTTTAATTGATCATCTGCTGAAAGGACCACCTATGTTTCACCTCCCTCTCTCCTCTCTCCCTTACCCTCTCCTCGACGGTGCCTGCAGAGCCTGTTTGACTCGGGTGTGGAAACCGCTCCCCTTCTCTTCCCTAAGAGTGAGGTGACCAGAATTTGTCGTTAGGAGGTGGGTGGTCTCTGCAGAGCATCTAAGCCACAAAGACGCTCACTGCCAGTGGGGCAGCGCCAGCTCACAGGCAGCCTCCAGGATGGGCAGAACGGTCACGGTGGGTTTCTGAAACTGTCACTTTGGGGGGAGCCAAAAGTCTCATCTCGCTCATGAGGAGCAGCTGGTGGTTTGGAACGGGTGACCGTATCATGAGCAACCCAACGAGCCATGAGTGTGCCACCAGGACTGAGCGCCAGGCCTGCCGAACATGACCATTCTGAATCCTGTGTATCAGGGTCTGGGTCTCCCGTCCTCCCAGGATGGGCGTGTTGCTGTTTCCCAGATAAAGACCCTCCCTTGATACCAGGACACAATACCCCAGTTGCTGTGAAGACCACTCTGACTCGTGGCTCCCCCATGTGTTAAGCAGAACGGCTCTCTGGGCTCCTCTTGGGGGCCATCTTTACAGAAAGAGATCACCAGGCCTTTCTTCCAAGGTATGGCCGGTGGGATCAGCCAGAAGTGTCCGAGTGTCTCATACTTTGCCTGCCCCTGGGACCCTGTGCTCACCAATGTCTGATTTCCACTCCGTTCCACGGTGCCTGGGCTCACGGGCAACTGACACTCAGCTCAGTCCCACGACCTCTCACCTCGGCCAACCCCCACCCAGCCCGAGGCCTTCCTGCCCCCTCCAACCTGGGCCCAGATCTTGGTCCACACCCACCCTTATCACCTTCCTTCCACCCTCCAAGCAGGAAAGGGGTGTCCCTGTTTCCACGGGGCTGGCCCTGCGTCCTTATCCAGGTCCTGACCCTGTACAGGCTGCGGAGTCCCACCCCTCAGTCCGGCTGTGTCTCCCAGGCCTCCGACCACCCACAATTAGTCACCCCGGGCCCCCACATCTGACTACCCCCCTCTCACGATTCAGTGACAGTAGGTTTCTTCAAAGAAGCAGTTATGAGCTGACCAGCTGGTGGGGGCGAGGGTGAGGGGCGTGCCTGCCTCCTGGGGCCTCACGTTCTGCATCTGTAAAATGGGGCCAAGGAAAGGCACCGATTCTCCTCCTGTTTCACCACAGGAGGGCCGAGGAAGGTGAGTTCCGGGCCATGAGATTCCCTCTACCTTCTTGGACACATTCCAGCTTCTCCCTGAAGACAGCTCCAGGGCAGGTGTGCCAGAGTCTGATGTCGAGCCTCGAGTCGGGAGGAAACACCTCCGGTCTGGCCAACGCTCTTCGCCGGTGAGTGAGAGGGTGAGGAGGAGGCGACTCCAGAACCTGCCTTCCGATGGATGGGTTCTTGGCATCATCGCTGTTGTGAGCTGTGTGGGGTCAGGGCCCTGCTGGGGTTCTAGTCCTGATGGCAGGGGCCAGATTTCCAAACTGCAAACCAGCCCAGAGAACAGATTTCCAAACCGTAAACCAACCCGCCTTAAGCCCAGTCCCGGCCTCCCTCTCCCCTCCCCTCCCAGCCCGTGGGACTGCATGGGACTGCCCCAAGGGGATTCCCAGGCTGTTGTCTTTACGGAAGCTGACAGCTGGTTTCAAACCCCGGATCTCTCCATCGGCAGCTCCGCCTGTCACGCCTTCCCCACCAGGACTCCCTGGAGGGGGCCTCGGCTGCCAAGCCCAAACCAGAGCCAGGGCTGTTGAGTCCATGCCGAGGACAAGCCACCCTACAGGGCAGGGTGAACCCACCCTTGGAGATTTCCATCTCTGACAGTCTCATCTTTCTTCCCCAGCGTGGTTCATGGGCTTGAACCACAGGCTTGCCGTTAAAAGCCCAACCCCGACTCCCCAGCACCTGCAGGGCTCCTCCAGACAGGACTCTGCATGGGTTGGGGCGCTGGTGGTATAGCAGGTTCCATGGGGCCGGCTGGTGCCCAGCAGGCCAGCAGTTCAAAAACTGCCTGCCTCTCCTCAGGGTAGGGAGCTGGCTTTCAGAAGTTGTGGGCTGCATGGTCAGTGAGCCGCTCCGATGAAGCTTGGCAGCTTTGCCACGGTGGCCCGAGGGGGACTGGGAGTCACAGAGGCCCGAGCGTCCAGTGGGCCTGGAGGAAGCAGCAGGGGCCAGAGTGACCATGGCAGTGGCCAGGGAGACTCCCTGGTCATGTGGATAAGCAAGAGCTTGATGGCAACGTGCGAGAGACCTACGGGGCACGGTAGGGCAGCACTGCTGGGATGTCGCCCTGGGCCCCCCCCTCCCCACAGGCTCCCATGAGCCTCTTGGTGGTGTATGTGGCTGGCGAGACTGTCTCCATCTCTCCGGCTGTGGTGCTTTTTATGATGGCTTGGAGACCTCTTTAGGTGCTTACGGTCATTTCAGCCTCTTCCAAGATGCTGGGAGGGTCAGGCCAGCTGTCTTCAGGGTTGGGGAACTTCCTGGGGGTGACATTGGCTGTTCACAAGTGCCTCTCCATGCAACTGTGGTCTAAATGTGCAGCAGATTGATGTGCAGTGGAGTTCAATGGTTAGAGACTGGAGCTCAGTTGGGGAGGGGGTGGGGGGGAGAGGGTTGCTTTTGTAAACCAGAGAGGGAAGCATGTGGCACCTGTAGGGTTTGGGTCCCAGTTCCATACACTTTTGTTTCTCCTCGGCGTGCTTACTCACCTTAAAAATGACCACTTTTTGAGAGTGACAGTGGCAACAAGTGTGCAAATGTGGTCGGCAGACAATCTCAATGGGAGTTGTATGAGCCTCCAATAAAATGATTTATTTGAAAAAAAAAAAAAGAGGGGGAAGGAGGAACTTATACCCAGGGCTCAAGTAGAAGATATTTGGAAATGAAGATGGTAACCTGGGTACAAATAGACTTGACACAAATGATGTATGGAATGTTAGAAGAGCTGTAAGAGCCCCCCCCCCATAAAATCATTGGGGAAAAAACTTTTTAAAAAAATTACCACTTTCAAGAGCTGAGCCCCGGTGGCAGAAGTGGTTGAGTGTGGAACTGCAGCCCGCAGGCTTGGCGGTTCAAATCCAGCGGCGGCTCTCAGGAGCGGCACTGAGTAGCACCCACGACCCCCAGAGGCAGGGATGTCCACCAAAAAAAAAAAAATTACCACTTTCAGGCTGAAGAGTTTCAAGTTTTCTTTGAAGAGAGAGGGAAAAGGGACACTATCTACAGAGAGAGAGAGAGAGAGAAACGACACCATTACTCCAGACTGCAAATAACATCGGAGACTTTATGGATGTTTCCAGTCCAGAGCAAAACCCTGACTGTAAACAGAACACCAGGTGCTGCCAAATCAAGAAACACAGCAGCATTTCCTCTCAATAAATTCATTGTTATGAACAACAACAAGACAGAGAGAGAGAGAGAGAGAGAGAGAGAGAGAGAGAGAGAGAGAGAGAAGGGTGAGGCTTTCTCCCTCCACCAAGAGTGAGTCTGGGAAACCCACAGGGGCAGTTCTCCCCTGTCCTATAGGATCCCCCCGAGTCATCATCCCCTCGATGGCAGGGAATTTCCATTTCCAGCTGCTGTTAAATGCTGGAGGAAACGCATTGGCTATCCTGGCTGGCCCTGTCCCCTCCGAATAAGCAGAAACCAGGCAGCTATCTTTGAGTTGATTCTGATGCCTGGCTACCCTCTGTGTGTCAGGGTGGGATCTAGGCGGCTTTCCATGGCTGAACTTTGGGCAAGTGGATCGCCATGCCTGCCTGCCCAGGGACCCCTGTGCCCCCGAGGGATGCCTGGTCCCCTCGGAAAAGGGTGTTTGATTCTCTTGGGGCCCCAAAAGCAACAAGAAGAAGTCCTAACCGCCCCGCCTTGTCTAGCCGCCCCACTCCAC
Organism: Nesogale talazaci; assembly: GCA_004026705.1. Classification (NCBI taxonomy): domain Eukaryota; kingdom Metazoa; phylum Chordata; class Mammalia; order Afrosoricida; family Tenrecidae; genus Nesogale; species Nesogale talazaci. The sequence goes on from PVJH01003470.1 coordinate 103,255, forward strand.
TGTGGTTGGGTGCGTGGTTGATGGGCAGCCGCCTGAGGGCACTGGAGGGAGGGCCTTTGAGCCCGTGGGGATGGGAAGGCAGGCTAGCAGAGAGGTTGTCAGGGAGGCCCCCTCTGAGGCAGCCACACCGGAGCAGACAGGGAGAGGGGGAGAGACGAGCCCTGGAAGTGTCTGTGGAGCAGCCTTCTAAGGAAGGCTGAACTTACTGCCAGATTGTGCACTGCACTCTCAAAAGTTGGTTTCAAGACACACCTCGGTGATGCCAGCTCACGGCCACCTCACAGTAAACCTCAGCAGAGCTGAGACACAGTCTCATCTCATCTCTCCCCAACTGACGACCTTTCCAGGAGAGGTTGCCCGGTCCTGCGCTACCCCTGCGATTCATTGTGGCTTGAATGATTATGATCGAGCCAGAGGGTTCTCGTGAGTTGATTGATGGATCGGAAGCTGGTAAGATAGCTGGCCTTTCTTCCTGCTCGGCCTGATCCCCTGATGTAATGTGCACCTGCCGGGAATCAAACCCTCGTCTCCTGTTTAGAAGGTGAGCATCGCACCTCTGCGCCTGACCGCCCCACGAGAGCTTGGGGCCACTGCAAGGCCTTCAGCGTCAAGCTCATAAGTCTCTCCCCATGGCATCACGGAGTCGGCAGTTCAAATCCACCAGCTGCTCCCAGGAATAAAAGTGAGGCTGTCTGCTTTCTTAAAGACTAAGCGCTCCGGAAACCCCAGGGAATGGGTTCTGCCCTTTCCTAGAGGCTCATGGTGAGTCGGGCTCCCTGGGTGGAGCAGAGTTAGGCTGACTGCCAGGCTGGAGGTTCAAGTTCACCTAGAAGTGCTGAGGACAAAAGGCCTGGCAATCTAGTTCCTCCAGATCAGCCACCAGAAACCCCATGGAGCAGGGTTCTACTCTGCCACAGGGGGCACCACCAGGACATTGGTGAGGTGTTTGGGGGTCGGGGAACCTGGAGCACCAGGGAAGCAAAGAGTCAGCAGGTGCTTTCTTAAGACCATCAGCACAAAAGCAAGAGACAAACCAGACAACAGTCGGGAGCCCAGTAAGAAAGGAGCGGTCTCCCTGTGGCCGATGCCACCAAGGGCAGCAAGCCCCCTAGGCCCTCCGGGAACCTCGCCATCCACCAACCTGTGCACCTCGGCCGGACCTGTGAACCCACGGTGGGGGCCTGTCCCCTTCACACGCGCCCCAGGCCCGGGAAGACCTGAAGGTCAGTTTTGATGTCATAGACTCCGTCCACCCATTGGTCAAGGCCAAAACAAGCAAAGTCTGATAAGCCAGGGTGATTCTGACCAGCTTCCACACCCAGCTGCCTGGGACTACATGAACAGGCATGTCCCTCTCCTGGGCAGGAGACTGGCCTGTGCCCAGCAGCGCAGGAAGGGAATCCAGTGCTCACGGTGTGGAAGGACAATAGGGCACCCTGCCGCCCATCCACAGGGGCAGGTTTCCTCACACACACACACACACCCTCTGATGTTTGGGGCTGGGTTGCTGCTCCCTGGCTGGCTGCTCTGTGCGCTGCGGAGTCTTCAGTGCAGCCCAGGCCTGGGCCCATTTGGTGCCATTAACAACCCCCCAACCCCCTACCTGTGACAGTCACAGATGCCTCCCAGTGCCTCTTGGGCATATATCATCCACTTTTCCCACCCTGGCCAGCAGAGCCTCCGTCTGTCCCACAAAACCCTTGCCACCCAGGGAGCTCTAGGTTCTGCTGGTAGAAGAAAGGGAGAACCCAGAGAAAACACGCATATGTGACACACATGTGGCACATCAACACACAACATATGCATACATAGACACAGCCTACACAACACACACCATGCACATATGCATGCTACCCACTGTACACACACATGACCTACACAACCTACACACATACAACCTACACAACATATACCTTATGCATATGTAACACACACCATGCACACATAAGCCACTCTACAAACACATCACAGGTGCACACCATACATGCATGCTGCATACACCATAGACCACTCACACATACACACCACACACACTATTCACATATACTACTTACATACCATAAACACACATGACTTACATAAAACACAATATGACCTACACAACACACACCATATACATGTAGAACACACACTACACACACAGCACACACCATACATATGCAGGCTACACAGTACACATATACCACCCACACACCAAAAATACATGACCTACATTGTACACACATGATCCACACATGTGACATTCACAACATACCATAAGTACATACAATTCACACACATACACACCACACCACACACACTACGCATATACCACTACACATATATACGCATGACCCATGTGACACACACACCATACAAACACCACTCACACATGAAACCTACCCAACACACACCCTACACACTACACCACATATGTGCTACACACACACCAAAGCATGACCTTGAGTATATCCCACCTGATGTTAGAGACCATCTCAAGCATAGCTCAGACTCATTGGACACTCATGACCAGACAACATTGGGAATATCATCTAGGGCAAAAGTAAAGGTCCTTACCCCTTGTGTTAGAGCAGTCACTCATTTAAGGCCCAAAGGGCAACATTTATCCAAGGACAATGGACAGAGGGCTGGGAAAGGAGGAGAGATGGAACCAGGAGACACAGGGGCAAGTGGGACCCGTGATGGTCCAGTGGGGGACAGCAATGGATGAGATGTGTGAGAATGAGCCTGAGCTGTTGAAGACAAAGCCGATGACCTCTTCTGTGTGCCTTCACCTAAATCACCATGGAAGGTCATTTAAAAAGACATGAAAGAAAGACCAAAAGAGGAGGCAGATGAAGTAGCAGAGGTAGACCAGAAAGACTTCAAAGGGCGGTCCAAGAAGACAAAGGGGAGTTCAAGAGGAGGAGGCCAAGACCTGGAAGAAAATCAACAAAACACCGTGGGGGTTCGCGAACTGAAAGAAGTGAAGGGGGAATCTGTCAGCCTCGAGTTGTAACTCAGAGGGCAAATTCTGTGAACAAATCATTCTTTTGAATCAGGTTGTTGAAGGCGAGCCTTGAAAGGACCACGGACGGCCAGAAGAACAAGCAAATCCATCTGGGAAGAAGTACAGCCAGAAGGCTCCTCGGAGATGAAGACAGGAAACGCTGACCCATGCCCTCTGGACATGTCCTCGGGAGACACCAGTCCCCGGAAAGGAGCATCGTGCTTGAGAAAGTACAGGGGCGGTGAAACAGAGCAAGACAGAGAGGACTGACCCGGTGACTGCAACCGTGGCCTCCAGCATCCCCCTGGGGCAGAGGGAGCCCCGCCTGGGTCGTGTTTCATTCTGTTGTGCAAAAGGTGGCGAACTTCACAGCTTCTAACAACAACCACAACAACTACATGGGCAGGACGGAGGAAATGTGAATGCACAAAGTCACTGTCCCGAAAAAGACTCAGTTGAGATATAAGCCCTCGGGGGTGGCTCGGGGCCGAGAGCCGGTGGTGTGCAAGGAAGAAACAGAAGGCATTCCTGACAAACAAGGTTCCAGAAACCGATGGGCTGCCCATGAAGACGTTTCAGCGGGCAGATCTAGCCCTGGACACACTCACCTGTGCTGAGCGACTGGGCAGGTGACCAACTGTGAAAGGGCTGCAGGTGTGTCCAGACCAGAGACACGGGTCAGCAGTGTGTGGAACTTAGTGGATGCCGTCATGAACATCCCACGTGGGGAACGTTTCGCTGGAGATAATCTGCAAAGGTTGCAGCAGCCCAGGGTCAGGGAGCTGCCAGAAATCCACCCAGGTGCAGAAGAGGACATGAGCGCAGGTTATCATCGCTGACCCCAGACGGCTCTTGGCTACAAGCAGAGAAGGCCAGAGAGACGCTTACTTGTGTTTGGAATATGCAGAGGCATTCAATTGTGTCGGTCGTAACAAACTATAGATAGGGTTCATAAGAATGAGCATCCCAGAGCCCTTCATTGTACCCGTGAGAAACCAAAAGCAGGGGTTTCAACAGAACTAGGGACGACTGGTTAGGTAGCTAGATTTAGGGACAGGGGGGTGTCCCTCCCATGCCTGCAAAGGCCACCATAAATAAGGTGGGAAGGAAGTCGGGCAACCATGAGACACCTTTGAAGACCCCAAACTGAGCATGCTCCTACTCAAGCCCCCAAGCCAGGTGGGAGGTCCACCTGGGCAGTCTCAATTAGGCCTCGGTTCATGACATCACCCAGCCAATAGGGCCAGCCAGTAATGAAGGCAGGAGCATGCGTCCTCTTGCCTCTGAGCTCTCTTACCTGGGTCCCAGAGGCCAGAGAGCGGGAGGATCTCCCTCTACCTGGCACAGACCCTCCCGGATTACTTCTCTTAGCATCTAGAGTTCCTGGGATTCTGGCCACCCAGGATTCCCTCTCCCTGTCCCCCCCACCTAGTTCTACTCTTTTCCACAAGGTTATTCATGCTCAGTTGTGAACTTCCGAATAGCCTCTGCATAGCGGGGCACGCTTTCCAGAAACAGCATGTACCCTCGAGACTGTAGCATCTGAAACGTCTCCTGCCCTTCATAAAAACCCTTTTGGATGACAAGCCAGACTTCAGCGTGAATTCCTTCATCGTGCAAAGCCAAGAATCGAGGTATTACCCACTGGAGAAACTTTACATAGCGCGTGGTTTAAAATCAGGGAAGGTGTCCATCTGGGCTGTATCCGCGCACCATCGTTATTCAAGCTGTCTGCTGAGCAAAAGGTCCTAGAAGCTGAGTGAAATGAAGAATGAGGTGAAGAATGGGATTAGAGGAAGGTCCGTTCGTGGACCCTCTGTGATGTGCAGAGAGGACCTGAAGCACTTGTTGGTGAAGATGAAGGCTTACGGCATTACATCATCCTCGCCATGGAACCAGTACACAACAGCATGACAGAGGAAAGATTGTCAAGGGACTCTTCTTGCTTGAATCCACAGCCAGTGTCCGTGGAAGCAGGCAGTCAAGAAATCAGACGATGCCTGAGGCAAAGGTGCTGCTGAGGACGTCTTTAAAGTGCTGAAGGACAAGCATGTCCCTTTGAGAACTGAGGCCCCCCTGAGCCAAGTCCTGAGCGTTTCCCTCCCATCGCATGCATGTCTAAGTGGGGCAAGGAGTAAGGAAGCCCGAAAAGAAGAATGGGCGCCTGTGAATGAGGGTGTTGGGCAAAAAATACTGCATCTCTTAGGGACTCAGAGAAGAAAGAACGGATCTGTCTTGGAAGAAGTACCCCCAGAGTGTGCCTCAGAAGTCAGGATGGAGAGTCTTCGTTTCACGTGCTGCAGACAGGAGAAACCCATCCCCAGACAAGGCCCTCGTGCTTGGCTAAAGGAGAGGGTCAATCAAAAGAGAGGACGGCTTTGAACGAGGTTGATGGACACCGTGGCTAAAACAACCGGGCTCAAACACAAGGATGATTATGCACACGGCCCAGGACCAGGCAGTCTTTCTTGGTCTTGTATGAGGGTTGAAAAGGAGAAAGAACCCCTTTGAGGGGACCTGGCTACAATTACGTGTCCACTTGTCTGTTATCTTTCTCCCTGGCATCACGGCTCAGTTCCCAGAAGGCTGTGTCCTGTTTTGCCCCCGGAGCCTGGAATAAGAAGGGAGTCTGGGAATGCAGTCACGTCTTCATTGAGCATCTAGGGATCCCTTCTCTCGTCCAAGTCCTAGAAGATTGTGGTCTCTGATGCATGGAGCTCCCTCTGATGCTGGTCTGCGCCAGTCGTTCCTTCAGGCACACCGCGCCAGTGCTTGATTCGGTAAGAAGGATGGGGTCTCTTCCTCCCTGTCCTCTCAACTCCAAAGCACCTCTTCTCCATCTAGGAAACTCCTATTTATCCATCAGAGCCCCACTTAAGGTCGACTCCCCCCGGGCCTCCTAGCTCCACTCCTTCCTCCATGGTGCTTCTGGGAGAGCACAGAGGCCATTGACGCCTTCAGCTCCAGAAGGTAGAAAGGCAGCCCCCACAGTGGGCAGACTGCACTGTGGGGACCGGAGCCTTAGGACCCCTGGAAACAGCAGCAGAAAGGAAGGCGGTCAGGGGTCTGGAGAGTCACAGCTTCAGCCAGCAGGTCCAAGAAACCGAAAGGGAAGACAGCAAGCACGGTTCTCCAGAACCGGGCACAACAGAGGCACCGTACACACAGGAGGAAAGAAGACGGCTGACATAAGGAACGGACGGACCCCTCCATGCAAAGGCGGCTGGCAAATGCCGTTGGCTGAGTTGAGTGGAGCTGGCTGCCATTGTATCCCTTGCATCCGTTGACTCCAGAAGGCGCTTCCCGGAGTGGAAACACCATGGACGACGAAGAAAGGAAAGCTGTGATCCGAAATGACCTCCAGAAAAGGTCACTCCCCAAAGGGCGCTGCCATTGTCCAGCCTTCAAACGTTCCCAGCCTAGATAAAGATTTCCAAAATAGAGAGAAACTTCCCTAATCTTTCTTCAAACAACCCTGATACAAAAGCTAACAGCCTCCTAAAAAAAAAAAACCAACAACATCTGAAGCCCACGCTCCCAGAGAGAGAGAGCGAGACGCATTCCTTTAAAGGCGGCTTTCCAGTCTCCGAGCCGTACTTTTGAACACAAAAGAGCTTCGGGAAAGGAACTTTATGGGGAAGTTTGGCACCAAAGCTAAGTTGGTGGCCAACTTGACCCGAAGGGATGAAAGGCTATCTAAATTGTTTACTTATCACACCAGTGTACCTGTGTAGGCTTTTTTTTTTTTTTTTGGGGGGGGGGTCTGAAGTATTGGGTGTTCCTGCCTTCCGCATTGAGGGCATGAGTGATGTACAGTCTACCCTCAACTCTGAGAGCACCCCAAAAACTTTGTGGAAGACGAGATTTAAAAGTCCAAACCCAAAGCCAAGGCTGGGCAGCTGATTCCAGCCCATGGGGTTGTTGTCAGTGGCTGTGGGGTTGGTTCCGACTCAGGGGGCCTGATGTCCAGCAGGAGGAAGCCTCACCCAGTCCTGCCCCCTCCTCACGACTGGTCTGACACTGCCAGGGCGGCAGCCACAGTGTCTGTCCGTCCAGCCATCCCGTCCAGGCTCTTTTGCACTCCCCTTGACTAGACCGAGCATGAAGTCCTTTCCCAGAGATGGCTCTCTCCTGACGGCATGTCCAAAGGACGAGAGAAAAAGTCTCTCCATCCTGGCCTCGCAGGAGCTTTCCGGCTGATATTTTTAAAAAGCATTTTATTGGGGGCTCATGCAACTATTAGCACTGTCCATACCTCCATCCATCGTATGCAAAGCACATTTGTATATTTGTTGCCATCGATAGGCTCAAAACACTTTCTACTTAAGTGCTTGACATGAGCTCATTTCCCCCCTCCCTTCCCACTCTGCTCCCCCCTCCCTCCCTTGCGAAACCTGGATAATGTACAAATTATCATTATTTTGTCATATCGTACACCGTCCGATGTCTCCCTTCACCCCCGTCCCTGTTGTCCGTACCCCAGGGAGGAGGTCACATGTAGATTCCTGCAATCGGTTCCCCCTTTCTACTCCGCCTTCCCTCCACCCTCCTGATGTCACCAATCTCACCGCTGGTCCAGAAGGGATCGTCTGTCCTGGATCCCCATGTTTCCGGCTCCTGTCTGTACCAGTGTACTTCCTCTGGTCTAGGTGGATTTGTAAGGTAGAATTGGGATCATGATATTGGCGGGGGGGGGGGGGCGGGGGGAGAGCCTTGAAGAACTAGAGGAGAGTTGCATAGTTCGTCATTGCTACACTGCACCCTGACTGGCTCGGCTTCTTTGGTAAGGGGTCGTCGCTTCACCTACAGATGGGTTCTGGCTGGGCTTCTTCCGAGACAGACTTGCTTGTGCTTTGGGAGTCCCCGGCACGCTCAGCATTTTGTCATTCAAGCACCTCGACTCTCTCTTCGGTCTTCCTTCCGCAGTGTCCGACGTCCGCAGACACCGGAGGAGATGGAAGGCGCCATGGCTGGGGGCAGGCACCTCTCCCTCCTCCAAGGAGCATCCTCGTTTTTCATCACGTTACAGAGATCTCGTGCGGCCGACTGGGCCCACGGCCTGCGCCCCCCGGGTCTCTGACTCTTGCTTTGATGAGCCGCACTCACTGGACCCGGGGGAGCGTTTCAAGATTGGGAACCTTCTCAGGGACAGGGGCCTCCTGTTTCCTTCTTGTCAAGAGTGAGACACACAACAAACTCTTTGCTTGTTTGTCTTTTTCCTTTTCAAATCTTTTTATGGGGGGGCACAATCCATCCCTCCATTGTGTCAGGCCCATGTGTACGTTTGTTGCCATCCTTATTCTCAAAACATCTTCTTTCTACTTGAACCTTTGGTCTCATGTATCATCGACACATTCAATGATGTGTTGAATGTTATAAGAGCTGTAAGAGCCACCAGGAAAATCACTGGGGGAAAAAAAGGATAATTAGGTTTCAGGACATAAAAATTATTTCTAGGCATTGGATCGGAGGGGACCATCCGTTTAGTCAGTTGGCTGCTGTTCAGGAAGTCCTCCATCCATCACAGCCCAGGCACCACAGAACTAGCCCCACAGTGGGTTTCTGATGAGCCGGGTGGGATGCACCTCGGCTTTGCTGGTTTGTCTTTCTGGGGAGTCGATCATCAGGCCTTTATCCCGGGCCTGTCTTCCTCTGGAAGCTCTGCTGTTCTGTATCCCCTGACGTTCTGGTGTGAAGGAGGTGCACTGGCCGGGTGTTGAGCCCGGAACTCCCACGGGAACGACCCCTTCTGCCAACCCACCGCGCATCTCCTTCCTGAGCAAGGGAAACACAATGCCCATGCTGCTGAAGCCGTCCCAACACATAGCCACCCTACAGGGTAGAGGGGAGCTGCTCCCTGAGACTGGAGAGTTGTGCGGGAGCAGACAACCTTCTCTTTCACCTGTGGGAACCACTGCTCTCTCGGTGGAGAGCAGGGGCGGTGATGAAGGTGGAGGGCATGGTTAAGGGCTCGGGCGTGGTGGCGGGAGGGGTGGTGGAGATGGAGGCAGTTCGAGGGAGGCGTGGGGCTGAGGGGGTGTGGAGGTGGTAGGGATAGTGGGGTGGTGAGAGTAGAGGCTGGGATGAATGTGGTGGAGGGAGGGAGGGAGTGGCATGATGGGGCTCAAAGTGGAGTATGGAGGTAGTGAAGCAGTGGAGGTGGTGGTGGCGGCGGGGGGGGGGGGGGGGGGGGGAGGAAGAGGTGATAGTAGAGGTGATAGAGATAGGGCTGGGGGTCAGGGGGGCATAGTGATGGTGATGGTGGTGGTGGAGGGAGTGGGGTGATGGGGCTCAAGCTGGTGGAGGTGATAGAAGAGATGG